>VYXD01016265.1:429071-453363 GCA_013397195.1 Hylia prasina
GGGGGGGGGTTTACTTCCTTTTACTAGAAACATATTAACTTTGCTCATCCCAGCATTGTGAATGCTGTCTCTGGATTTTATCTGAGGAGCTGGTAATATCTGTAGCAGACATCTCTTGGAGTGGACATATAGACCGGCTGTCTCACAGGCATTCTGTTGTCTGAAATGTAGCCAGGAAAATGCTAAAATGTATCTTAGTGAACAAGAAATTCCATGTTACCTTTAATGTGAAATTATTGCTGTCTCCTTCAGAAAAATTTGAGAGCTTTCCATTATGTTTGTCTATTTCACTTCAACAATTTTGACTTTTTCTTTCTTTTAAAAAATCCAATTCTTTTAATGTACATTGGATAAAAATTCATATCCCTGTGTGACGTGTGAGTAAATATGTTAACAAATAATTAAAAATAAAACAAACAAGCAAACCCAAAAGACAACCCATGAAACTGTAGCTCATTCTCAGACTCTTCGTAGGAAACTGAGGTTTATGGAATTTGTGGGAGGTTGAGATTTATTAGATCAAATTTGAGACAACTCAGTAAAGAAAGATCCCATCACACAGATTTACCCAGCATCCTTGTTGCCCATGCCTACTGCAATTTATCTATAATATAGTGTATTTTCCAAATCACTAGACATCTGTTTCAAATGTAAGCTTTGCAACGAATATATAAGTTGTTGCATTGTCAGTTAAACTAACAATGCAACAACATACGCAGATGAATGGCATGTGCAAGGCAATAGTTGATATAATAAAATGCTTTAGTTAGAGGAAATTTGACCCAGTTTCCTGAAAAGCAACTTCTTCAAGCATGATTTTCATTTCCAATTTTGCATTTATTGGAGATGAAAGAAATATTCTAAACACAGGATAAGTTATAGCTGCACCTTTCAACAAGGTGTAATAATTATTGCATTGCAAATGCTCTGTCTCATGGCATAAATAAAAAAATTTACAACATGTTGGTTGATAAATAATTATCCTTCTTTGACTTGTATCCTTCTTTGGCATGCAAAACATTTTTTTTTTTACCAAGAAAAAATGATAATGTATATTGCAAATAGATCAGGGAGACTGCAAACAGAAGAATCCAGATAAGCTCTTTGAGAATAAAATCCCCCATTTTAGTGTAAAGTGCAACTATAGCATTTCATAATCTGAGATATAAAACCCTCCTATTTCTGCAGAAAAACGCAGTTTTTTAAAACTCTTCTATCATCTGAAATAAGCAGAAGATTCTCCTGGAATTCTCAGAGAATTCAGCTAAGTCAATATACCGAAAAATCCCATAATTATTGTCCAATAGCTTTAGAAGACAGACATGCACACACTGAGCTGAAAGTCTTCATAGCTGCTAGTGAGAAACCTATTTAAGCTTCACCAACAAAATTTCTTTTTTAGTTTTTTTTTTTTTTTTTTTGTTGAGTGCAAGTATTTTTTGTTAACTTTACTGTATAATGACATTTTTACAGTAACACAAGTAATAAGAGATTTTTTGAAAAATAGTTGAAATCTTATCAAACAGTCAGTGTGGTCTCAGTGGGAAAAAAAGTGGTATTGCCTCAATCACAGGGCGTGGTTTTCCACATTCTCAGTGCCATTATACTCAGACAGAAAAACAGGCTGTTTAGTATATTACTTTGATTTTTTTAAGCTTTTAGAATTTATACTCTCAAAAGACTGTCAATTATCATTAAAATCCATCCCAATACTATCTGCCATGAAATAATGACACTGTGCTCACACCTACGGCCTCGGTAGACCTGACATATTGTCTTGCAGACAATGGAAGGAAGAAGAAATCTGTGAAGACATCTGGAAGCCAGCACAGGAACTAAAGCTGTGCCTCACATCTCTGATATCTGTATAGGAACTGAGAGCAGAAACAAAGGACGCTTAATGTGGGACTCAGGCTGCCCAGCCTTTCTTCTGCTGTGGTTACATACCTAATGGGGAAAAGCAATCACTTTTTCCAGCATACCACGATGCCAAAAGTACCCCAAAATCCTATGTTCAGGGTCCTCATCATCTTGAGGAGGCTGGATCCCTCTAAGCACACCTGAATTACATGGTGTTTTGAGTGGTGCAGTGAGGGCTCTGGGTTGGAGCAAGTAAACAGCTGGAAGAAGAGGTCTCATTTGGACAGAATGAAAAAGACCTCTGTGCATATTTGTGGGGAAATGTGTCTGGAAAAAAACGAGATGGTCTGGGGGTGAAAATTGAAATATGAGGTCTCATTCCCTTTCATTAACTTGCTCTTCTTTCCTTTTTTTCTGAGACATTGAACTAAGTTTCAGATTTTATTTTCCTTCTAGCATTTACAACCCCGAGAAAGTCCCATAAAACCAGCATTAGTACTCTGATATGAAGATCAGCTCTAGAATTCATCTGGATTACTCTGTCAATATCCATACTATACAAAAATTAATGGGTAAGTTAGAAATTGTGTTAGTTACTTAGTTACCTAATTTGAGACTCTGACAATGATGGACTTGAGTTTTGGGTTTTTATCGGCCTAAGGAACATGCAACATTTATTTATATTTGACCATGGAGCACTACTGTGTGTACTGTTTGATGGCCTTTTTTATTGTACTGTTGTTATTCTGCAGTTTTTAGTGATTTTGGTGTATGAATAACTTATTTCCTCTTTAATTTAAACTTTGATGTTCAGATTTGTTCTGATGGCAATTCTACTTTTTGAATAATTATGAATTCTTAATGAGATTGCTTTTGTTCAGAAAGTCAATACAAGATTTGTTGCTCATGCCATCCCAATCACCACTTTTAATATCTCTCATGACACACCCAAGCAGTATATTAACAAATAGCTTCTTACAAATCCATTGATTAAGGAATTCAATTTGCCAGGTCTCAGTTTTTCTTTCAAAAAAGAATGTACATTTCAATGCAGCTCAAGAAATGGCATTGAAAATATGTATTATTTTGGCTAATTTAGCAGCATTTCTAGAATCTGTTTGCATTTCTTTGTCATGCTGTTGTCACCATAAGCCTGTACTCAGCAGCCTACTGTGTTATTTTCTCAGTGAATCTTAGGCTTAGTCTGTCATAGCAAAGATTTGCCTGTTTCACTCTTTCTAAAATAGAGCTCTCCCAATTGAAATGAAGTTTATGTGTGTGTATATATATATATATGTGTCAAAAAAAGCTTATATTGGTTAACAATATTGTACTGTAGCGCAGGTTTTTACAGTAGTGTTTTGATGGCAAAAATTCTTTTCCAAATATATCATAAGTATTGCAACAAAAGTTTCCAAAACAAAACGTCTTTTAGATTGAGGTGGATATGGTGTTATCAACACACTGATCAAACTAGTGTCTCCATCATCTGCTTGTTACATCCTGATTTTGAACACATTTCTGCATTGGGCTTCTTTCTTTATTTTTGTATACTAACAGTATTGTTATTAATAACATTATACTGTTTAAAAGGCTAAGACTCCACTCTACAGCTCCCTAATTTTGTTCTGTTGTTGTCATCACAGGGTCATTCAGTTGGATTTATTTGCTCTGAAAAACTTGGACCAGACTACTTTTTCATGATGTTGATCTAAGTATGAGTAATTTTAAGCATGTGTCTGAAATGTAAGTGCAAAGTGTATCAGCAAAATCTAATGCTGTCATAGAGTTGCTTTCATTACTAACATTTTGTTACTAGATTAAAAGGACTTTTTGAGCCTTTCTTGGATGCACTTTGTTAGAGAGATGGTAATATTACCCAATGCTAAAAGTTTAAAAAAGAAAGGTTTTTCAAAGGCAAGAAAGAAGCAGAAATGAAGAATGAATTGCCATCAAATGAGTTCTGTATAAAGAATGCTAGTGGTAAGAAGATTAAGAAGAGACTGAATCCTTACAGATGAGTGCCTATGAAAACATTTTAAAAATCCCAAACATCTCAGCCTTTCCTCAGGGCCCTTAAGTAAATAAAACAACCCTGTGATGTCTCATAATATAATAAAGCATAACATAATGGAATATAACAGCTGAAAAGTAAAAACAAGCTGCCATTAGAGATGATCTGTGATAGGAGATAAAAATGAAGGCATTTTCCTGGGAATAAAGATAGAATCTTCCATACTTGAAATAACAACTAGATTGTTTTCCAGAAGATATTGTCTAGTTCACCCTGAAGTCATTTGCTTTGTTTGGAAATTGCTTGGTAAAAACAATGGCCTCCCTTATGCAGGGAGTCAGACAAAATTATTAATGTGGTTCTTTCTACACTAAAGATCTATGAAACTTCCACCGACAATTTCATTGTGATTTGAACACACAGCCATATGAAGGCACGTTAAAATAATGTAAAAGTGTCAGTGAGGCTCCCTGGAAGGTAAAGCAGAGGATCAAAATGCTGCTCTTTTGGCCCTAAGTGGTAGATTGGTGAAATGCAGACCATGGTTAACTCCTAAGGCAGCCATGAGTAGGAACAGATCTTGACTTTTCACAGAGATTACACAGAAGCCTGTTGCCACAGTAAAAACACTACTATTTGTTGTCCTCTAGTGAAGCTGAGTTTTAAAAATTACTCAGTTTTGCTTGTCAAGTCTTACTGTCATCATGTAATGAGAGGGTAAACTAGCAGAAGGCTGGTTGCCCTCAATATTTATTTCTGTGCATTTCTGCTAATTTACCTTTCAAATATGAGAAAAGTTTTGATTTCCTTCAGCCAGATTCTTAAGATTCAATTGATAACTTTGGACATGATCACTTTGAAGATGATGCAATGATTCTTTAATATTTTCACACTGTAATTTCTGACCTATACTCTTGATTTTTTTTCTTCTTCAAGTGGGCTACACAGTTATGAGAATTTTTAAAAAATCTAGTTGCTCACTTAATACTTATGAGCAGGATTTCATCATTAGTTTTAAGTGAGATTGAGATAAAGGCTTATATTGTAATTATTTGTAGAAATAAAAAATTGCTGGTGTAATAAATTTCACCCAAAACCCAGTTAACAACAACTTCACTTCTAAAATCCCTCAGCTGTACAATTTGACTCTTGGAAAATTCATCAGGTTCTCAAGAGAAGTGGAAAGTGTGAGAAGAGAACATGCTATGTTTTATGACATCTTGAATCCATACTTTACTTAAAAATTAATTTTTATTTTACAGTTTAGTAAAGCCTCTATCAGAGAATGGCCTCAGAGTCTCCATTTGCATTGTGCTTTAAACCATAAGATATTTAAGTTAGTTTCTTTTTACTTTTTAACTCTTCGTATTTGGGTAGTGTTAATAAACTATAATTTCACAAATATCTTCTAATACCATGGATTTACTTCTGTTTCTGATTAGAAATTAATATAGAAATATTAAGGAAATGTTTAAATCTAAAACCAAGCTGGTTTAAATGTGAAGGCAAGAAAGCTTAATGCTGTGCATGATGCACATGTACTGTATGTGTTTCTTAAAAATAGTCAAATATTCACAGCACACACTTTAAATCTTGCCTGGATTCTGAAAATTTAAGAAGTGTTAAGCTTCACCTACAGTTCACCTTCTTTTACTGGTTCCTATTACAGTAAATGGAATTTTCATGCATCTCAGTAATCTTCAAAGGTCATTTTATTGGCTCAAAATACATGTACTATAGAAACAGATTATGTAATCCATTTGCATTTCTTCTGTAGTTAATAAGAGTGCCAGTTACTTACACTTCACTTAAAATGCATATGTATGGTATAGCAAATGAATAGGCCAAGATCTTCAGTTAGGCATGTGTGAAATATGTCTCATAGCCAAAGTTTATTAGAATTTTTTGGAGACAGCTTGTTGAATGGTGGCAGAGAAAGAAAAATGTGTCAGTTACAACACTGAGAACAGAAAAAAAAATTTGTACTACGTTTTCTTTTATCTGACATAGCTGCAATATCATGAGATTCTTCTCAATTTCCAGCTACTGCTTCATGGTAGAATGAATCCTGTTTTAAAAGCATTCCACATTAACTCTTTTAGCTTAATAACTATTAAAATAGGCATTAGAAATATAGTAACTTTTGAGGAGAAGTGTATATATATATATAAGGAATCTAAGAATATTTTTCAGAAAAATAACACATATTTAAATCCCTGATATAATGTCAAGAGCAATGAGAATAAGAAAACAATAGTCAACATTTCTCTTCTTTGTTTTGCAAACTTTTCCCTGCTAGAGGGCTTGACTTTTTATCTTCCAACTGTTTTTTATGTTGTTGATTTTTATAAAATTTCACTAGAAAAACAGTAGGTACTTGTCAGTTGTCATTTATTAATGTAGTAAAATAACAGTGGATAAAATCCCCATTGGTTACAGTAGATTAAAGAACATCCATGAGGAACATTGTTTTCTTCTTTCTATTTGACAATGAAGATTGTATTTCATATAAATATTCTTTAGGAATTGGGTTTTACTTAAACTCTTCATCATTGGATTAATGAAAGCTCTTAGGCAGAGATTTAATTTCAATTTTTCATTAGTCTGTTGCTGTCCAGAGGTAAATATAAGCATATGCTTATGTGCTGTAATGTGCTGGAATTCTACTTGTTGGGGTTTCATGCTGCTGAATGGAAGAAATCACATGACATTTGTGGATATAGTTGACATGTTCAAATTGCAATAGACATTTTTTGAATGGGAAGTTGATCTGGAACATTGTTTCCTTTGCTTCAAGACACTTCAAACTCTTGGAGGATTTCTTGTTGCTGGCATTCTTTATTTGTACTGTAGTTCTACTGGTTACAAAAGGCACTTTGACTCCTTTTGTGTCTTTTCCTTGAACAGGATTTTTACAACACTGGAATAGAAAATGCAAAAAAAGCCAGAGATTTCAGTATATTCTATTTGGGCTCTGTGCTTTGGGTCTTTCATTCTATAGTAAAAAAAAGAAAAAAAAAAAGAAAAGAAAAGGAAAATAGGGGGAAAAATAAAAGTAAAAATAATGAAACAGATTTGCACAAAGAGAGATACTTCTTAATGCATTATAGTTGAATATTTTTTTTATTCAGTGCCCACTGGGAAAGTTCACAAACTAGCAACAGAACAAGTCCAGCTTGAACTTATTCATATTTAATGGGACTAACTTCAGAAGAGTTGATGAAGCGTTTATGTAAACCCCTCAGGCAGCTCATAATTGGCTATGTTAAATGAATCTGAATATATTTTGAAGAGACAATAAATACTCAATGCCTTGAAAGTATCTGGCTGAACTTGTGAAAAATCACAAGGGTATTTTTAGAAGTTTGTGTTGCTGCAGTATGATTACTAGAAAACCTTAGCATAATTATAATGAAAATCACTGGTAGGAACAGGGGAACTCATTTAACTGAGCTCCAAGCTGTGGGGAAGTGAGCTGAGACCTATACAACAACTTACAGGCATTGGCTATATGTTGCTTCCTGAAATTTAAAATGTTTTTCACCTAGAAAATAGAATTAAAATATCAATTATCAAGGACCAGAATCTAAGACTTCTCCCTAATGAGTACTTAATCAGTAAATTTAAATCATGTTTCTGGCTCTTGCATGCCTTATCAGTAGGCTAAATCATGACCCCCTTTTCATCCACATTTCTTGCACTCCTAACTACCTAAGTGGAACTGCTTGTCTAGAGAGGCTCTGGATTCCCCGTCCCTGGAATTGTTCAAAACCAGCCTGGATGGTCTTTGAGCAGCCTGGTCTAGTAGAAGGTGTCCATGATCATGGCAGGGGCATTGGATCGGGGTGATCTTTGAGGTCCCTTCCCACCCAAACAATTCTATGATCTCTTAAAAATAAAAAGCCTTGGCCATTAGGTCAATACACAAAGTAGGGCTCTCAGCTCAAGGAGAAGAAAACATGCAGTATGTGTTTCATCTGAAATTCTGCTGAACCTAAATTCAGATTATTACATCTAAGTTCATTTTCCCAGGCTTCTTTGCAGAGTGTGGGGGGAAAAAGGCACACTCTCAGAGAGCAATTTATCATGGATGAGTTACACCCATGTGAAAATTAGGGTAATTTTCACTTCCTTAGTTGTAAAAGCAACCCCTCTGACTAATTCAGATATGGATATGCAGATTTGACAAATGCTTGATTACTGCTATGGGGTGTCTTGAATGTCTGAACTCCAGAGAAATATAAAAGTGTTAAACAGGAAAGCTTTCTGCTGCCAGAACTGCCTAAATCATTACTGAGAAGAGAACGAACCCTAAATGCCTGGATTTTGTACTGTGCAGTGGGGCCCTTGAAATTTGAATTAGACAGCACTTTGCAAACTTGTTTACTTATTGTGAGTTTCAGGTATTTGAAAAGTTCCATGCAGTACTGCAGTTTTTCAATGGGATGGACATCTAAAGAATAACAGTACCATTATATGAGTACACTTGAAAGAAAAGTCTTATCAGTAGGCATTGCTGCTTTAATGAAATGGGATAACACTGAATAACAAGATGCTCCTCTTTTAAAGAACTGGTAAACTTGTAAATTTTAGAGAATAGTTGACGAAAGCTGATCTCCAAATCATCAGCATCACCTGTTTGTTTTGAGTTCTGCCTTCCCAGTTTTGGTTCTTGTTTTTCTACATACCATCAGTGTGCCAGCTGCAATGCATTGGGGAACCACAAGGATAACTTTAATATTAAAAATGTTTATTCAGTTAGGAGATTTAAACTTCACAGCACTGTGAAGCACCAGAAACAGAGAAAATATGATAATACTCTGGTAATTTGAGAATGGGTAATAAAGTATTTCATTATAATGATCTGATCTAACCTAACAATTGCTATTGGTCAAGCATCTTGTGTTTGCTTTTCTTTTCCATGTCTTTTAAAATTTGTGCACTTGATTATGACTATTCCCTCCATTTAAGAGTTAGGTTGTGATTTAGCAAATCAGCACAACCATTCTACAAATATACTAGAGCTTTCCACACAGCAGGCAAAATTAAGGAAAAGCTGATTGGAAGTGTTTATCAAAGTGTTTAAGGTTTTGTTACCTGCTGTATAGCCCTGTTCATGTACTAAATCATAATTGTTATCCAGCGCTTAGCAGACAAAAGAAAAAATGGACTGCTTGTACAATTTACTAAGTCATTTGAGCTGCTGCACAACTGTTATTCTCTGATTAATGTAACTACTGAAGCAGGGTACATGTAGATGATTATGAGCTTCATGCATTACATAATTATCAGGCTTTTCAGTGTGAATAAAACCTTAAAATGATTTATGAATAAAACTATTTCAACAGGAGTAGCACAAGTTTAGATCATGACTTGAACCTGCTACTCCTTAAGGGTTCTGTCATTGATTTAGAGAGGTGTTAATGGAAGGTGCAAACTCACCATTCATTTCTGGGAGACTCCTCTTGATCTCACTGGACTGCCAGGCCTGAGCTCAGTGACAGGGGTTTCACATGTAATAACTAATTGCCCTTTCAGTTCAGTTCAATGAGGGACCCCTTAAAATAATTTATATATTTTGCTTTATGTATCAACCTCCGTAACTTCAGGCTGGGCTCAGTAAAAGGATTTCGGTGATAAAGTAGCTCTTAAACAGAAATAAGAAAAATAAATTACTGTATTAAAAAATAATTCAATCTCAGCTGCTTCCCAAAGGCACCCTTGCCTAAAGTGCAGTGATGGTTTGCTCTGTTGTGTTTGGTGGGTATGGGGATTTTTTTGCATTAGTTCCACAGGCTTCTAAAAATCTGCCCAGTCTTAATCATGGTGGACAGGTCAGTGCCAATCACTGCAGTTATTCAAGATTTGAGAGTTCATCTACCTGTAGTACCCTAAGGTCCAATTCAGTCAGTTTTCTTGGATCAAATTGCTACCATGTCCTTCCTTCTCAAAGCTGGCCGAAGAGCTGCCAGCTCAATTTTAAAAGTAACTTAGCATTTAAAACACAAATCAGTAAACAAAGGCCCTGAATTTAAGTTCTGCTTTAGCCTGGAGTCATCAAAACACACAATATTGACCTCCATGCACGTGTCATTCTCTCACTACTTCAAGATTTTTACTCAGCTCTTCTGTGAAATCTGTCTGCATACAAAGTGGAATCAAAGTACTAACAGGTCCAGGAAGATTCTGCGGGAGTGAGAGTGAGAGTGAGAGTGAGAGTGAGAGTGAGAGTGAGAGTGAGAGAGTGGGAGTGGGAGTAGGGCACAGGCTGGATCACAGAGGATCAAAGATGACTTGTATGCATTTATTTTAGAGTTCCCTTGAGCTGAACACATACCACAGTATGCTCTAGGATCATTCTGCTTACTTAGTTCTCCTGCTTCCCTTGGTAGCCACTGAGTCCTGAGGTGCTCTGTGCATCTTGAATGAGTTATAGCAGAAAGAATGGAGACTACAGAATAAGAGCATTAGAGCAATAATGTGGAAAAAGGGCATCAAATACATTAATGTAAAAAATTAACTGGCCTGACAGATGGAGCACTGAATGAGATGCAGCCTGACTTTTAGCAAAGTTTGCAACACACCTCCAAGTGACATTTTCATAAACAAAGTGGACAAGTATGTTTTGTGTACAAACATTGTTAGGTGAACACATGCTGTGGTGGAAAACTGCTTCTGGAGGAAGTGTCACTTGTTTACTCACCACCACAAAGATATTTCAGGAGAAATCTTGCAGAAGTCTGTTCTGGATCTGAATTTATTTGATGTTTTCATTAATGGATCAGGTGATAGAGTAAGGAATATAATGCATTCTGCTGATAAATCAGTCTTAGAATAGCTGTTTTGTCGAGAGGGATAAGAATTCAAAACCATATTAATAAACTGAAGGTATGAGTTGATATAAAAAAGATAAGATTCAAGACAAAGATGAAATATCAATTAAGAAAAGCTGCAAAAATGGATCTGCAAGTTGCAGTCTGACATAAAAATGTGATATTTTTTCAAAATGGAACATTTTAGTATGTCTTATCAAGGGTAGGGTATTCAAGATATATGGTTGTGGACTGATAAACATTTTTAAAGTCTTATTTTGGGGGAGGAAACACATTTGGAGAAAAATACAACTCAGAAAGAACACAGAAGGTGAACAAATGTAATAAGAAATTTCAAGATGAGTTGAAAGAATTAGTTTATTTGTCTTTAAAAAAGAAGACTAAAGAAAGATGTTAACCCACCATGTGAAAGAGACGCTGGAAGAGAACTACATACCTTTCTGAGAAAATTAGTTAGGCTAAATATTGATAGATATTTTAAAGTATGGAACCGAATATTTAAAAAAATGGAATGTAATTCACTGGAAGTGAACTAAACCAAAGCAGGTAAGAGCTTTATAGTGGCTAGTGGGTATGCACACACCTGCCCCAGAGCAGAGGTCAAGACTACATCTACATGTATGTCATTATACTGCTAGATGCTAAATAAATTATTGTTTGTAAGGTGACTTGAAATTGTAATTTAGATAGCTTAAGTAGTCTTTTACGTATTGAAAATCTGCAACTTTCAACAGAAAAAAAAGATTGCTTTGGTGAAGATATGCTTATCACTAGAATGCAAGTTCAGGAAAAAGGATGAGTTCTATTAATTGTATTGAGAATTTAGCTTTGCAGAAATGTAGGCAGAAAAAATTTAGGCTTTAGTACTTTGTTCAGCATAAACACATTACCGACGTAGTTTATGGTGCTGATTTTTAAACAAAAGAGGGTCTGGGTAATTGGGGAATACACATAAAATACAATAATAGCTTTGGTTGGAGCTTCTGGACTGGATACTAGCATTATTTTGGAATCAGCTGTTTTGGTTAACAGTCTGTAACATTATATTGCAATAAGAACACCACCATGGTGAAGATGTTGTAAAGCTGGTGTATATTTAAGTAAATCTTTTGTCTAGCCAGTAAGGGATTAATCAAAACACTAACAAATATTATTTGAAAATGAATGCAAAATTGAAATATAAATCAAAAAAACCCCAGAGGTTTAACAAGCATATTAGAAGCAAAACACTTCAGAGCATGGTATTTTTTGAGGCCAGGATGTCTTCTTAATTGGTCCAAATAAAGAAGATTTGACCATGGAACCACACAGTAAGCTTCTGACAGATTTTGCTTTATGAAAGTACTTTATTTCAATATTATCTATAGATTAACATAGTACATTTGTCAGATTCTGCTGCAGTGAACCTCCAGCTTCCTGCAAGCATTTCAGAGTGACTGGACAGAGTCAAACTCAGCACATGCCAGGCGTGTTGAACAGACCTCACTTTATCTAACCTAACAATCAACTCAGGCATTTCAGGGAAACATCACATGCTTCTGTTTATGGCCCTTGCTGCAGAGAAAGATTACATCCATTTATGTAGTTTCGAAAAAATCAACATCAAAGTGCTTTATTGATTTATAAATGACACACAAATAACTGACAATCATTGAACTACAGGTTCAGGAGGAGTATCAGTAATACAACAGATAGACCCAAATTATGAATCAGAAATGTTAATAAACATGCACAAGTATTTGAATATGCTTTTGTAACTAATACTGAATGTTTCTAGTACATATGCATGTACATCCACACATCCATACATATCACAGGGGTCATCTCAGGCACACTGCTCTCCCTATCCCCTCCTGGCATGTTATGTGGGAAACTCCTTGCAGCCCCTGGGAAGATGCAGGTGCCATTTTTCACCCCACACCCCTGCTCTGTGCTCATCACAGGTAGAAAACCTCATGAAGAATTGACCTGGTAGCAATATAGTATGTGCACTGCCAGGACAAGTTCTTTAGCCTGGCAGTAAGGTTTAAAGAGCAATAAGCCTTTCTGAGTCAGTCCAGCTAGGGCTGGATAAAATCTAATAAATTTTCTAGGCTGTTTCTCTGCTAGTACTGAAACACTCCCCAAGGTACACTGCTATATTTTCCAGACTTAGTCCAGTATACTTTTATGTGCATCAGGCAGTGTACCTTCTTACCCATATTTTGTTTATTTTTTTATATCTGGTTTGTATTCAGGTACCAGTATGAAATGAAGACAATATCTCTTTTCTGAAAGTTCCTGGTAAAGACTACTATTCTCAGGTGTCCCTTTGATATGGATATGAAACACAATCCAATAGTGAAATGAATGCCATGAATAACATTTTGCCTAATGTTCAACCTTGGCATAAGATGAAGGAAGTGCCTGCTGGCAATAGGCTGTGGGTACAGGGGCAGCATCTGAACAAATTTGGAGAGAGCACCTCTAACAGTTATGTATTTCCCAGGATGATACATGCAAAACCAATTCTAGTACTAGCATTAAGAGTGATCTACCTGAAAAAAAACGTGAGGGACAAATACAGAAATAAAATAGCGGTTGACAAGTAGAAATAAAAATTTGCAGAAATTCTGCTCCTGATTGTATATGTGGCTCTTCTAACTGAATGTAAGTGCAGATAGCTGCCCAGACAGAACCCTTCTGTGTACTCAGAGTGTCCTCCAGGCACTGCTTTACATGCAGTAAAACACACAGGCTTGGCTTTTTGATCCTCATTGGCAGCTGCTGCACAATGCAATGCTCCAAACTTGCACTAGGATAGCTTCAAATCAGAACCTGCTCCAGCTGAAGTTACTAGAAAATCAGCTTTGGATTTCAAAGGCAGCAGGGTAAGTTTGGAAAAAGTTGGAAGACTTAAGTGTATTCAGTTTTGGTGAGGTATCTGCTGATCTCTGACAAGACTTGATGCTGTTCGAGCTTTATGATCTACTACAGAAGACCAACCATTACTAATAAAGAATCCTACAAACCGCCTACTTATTTTTCTGAAAAGTGAATGCTTATCCTATTATGTTTTTTTAATTCATGAGTAGTGATTTCAGTTTCCCTCTCTATTAAAAAATCAGCAGGGTGTCACTGCAAGTTCTGAGCTGATTCAGACATAAATGCTGTTTTTTTCTGTGAAATGAATATTCTCTGAGTATTTGCCTCAGGATTATATTACTAAACAGTGAAATTAAATGAAAAGCCAATGTAATTCTTGGTTTCTCTCTCTCCTTTTTTTTTTTTTTTTTTTCTCTAAGGAAAAAGGCTTAAATAAATCAAGCAGATTGTTTTCAAAATAGACATAATCCATTTCTTTAAAAAACAAAACAAAACAAAATCCAAATTAATTTGATTCTCAAATCCTTCCCTCTTCCCCCAGCTCCAAAATCCCTCATCAAATCCCAAAGGAAGGCATAAAGGATATAGGCAGTATTGCAATAAAATTTTTCTTGGTCTTTATCAATTGACAAAACCAAAGTCTAATAGAACTGGAAGTGGAGCTGTCCCTTTAGATACAGAATCACAGAATCACAGAACCACAGAATCACAGAATCACAGAGAGAATCACAGAATGGGTAAGGGGTGGGTGACAACTGTGGGTTGTCATCTGTTCCAGCCTTCCCACTCAAACAGGATCAGCCTATAGCACATTACACGGGATTACATCCAGATAGTTTGGTTCTTGAATATTGGTAAGGAAGATTACACACCCTCTCTGGGCAACCTGTTCCAGTAAAGTTCTTCCTCATATTCAGATGGAACTTCCAGGGCATAAGTTTCTGCCTATTGTCCTATTTCTGCCTCGTCTCATTGCTTAGCATCACTAAAAATTTGGCTCCATCCTTTTGGATGATTTGTGATTTGACAGAATCACAGGATCATTTAGGTTTGAAAAAACCTCTGAGATCATTGAGTCACACCTTTGAACCTTCACCATGTTGTCAATAAGACCATGGCACTAAGTGCCATGTCCAGTTGTTGAACACTTCCAAGGATGGTGACTCCATCACCACCTGGGCAGCCCATTTCAATGCTTAATCACTCTTTCAGTGAAAAAATTCTTCCTGATGTCCAACCCAACCCTCCCCTGTTGCAGCTTGAGGCCATTTCCTTTTGTCCTCTCACCAGCTGCCTGAGAGAAGAGAGTGACCTGGCTACAGCCTCCTTTCAGGCAGCTGCAGAGAGCTTCCTTTCTTCCTTTTCTCCAGGCTAAATACACCCAGCTCCCTCAGCTATTCCTCATAGGATTTACCCTCTGGAACTTTCTCCAGCTCCATGCCCTTCTCAGGACGCACTCCAGCACCTCAATGTCTTTCTTGTCATGAGCAGCCCAGAACTGGACACAATGCTCCAGGTCCAGCCTCACCAATGTCAAGTAGAGAGGGACAATCACTTCCATTGTTCTGCTGGCCACATTATTTCTGATCCAAGCCAGGANCACCTTTGAACCTTCACCATGTTGTCAATAAGACCATGGCACTAAGTGCCATGTCCAGTTGTTGAACACTTCCAAGGATGGTGACTCCATCACCACCTGGGCAGCCCATTTCAATGCTTAATCACTCTTTCAGTGAAAAAATTCTTCCTGATGTCCAACCCAACCCTCCCCTGTTGCAGCTTGAGGCCATTTCCTTTTGTCCTCTCACCAGCTGCCTGAGAGAAGAGAGTGACCTGGCTACAGCCTCCTTTCAGGCAGCTGCAGAGAGCTTCCTTTCTTCCTTTTCTCCAGGCTAAATACACCCAGCTCCCTCAGCTATTCCTCATAGGATTTACCCTCTGGAACTTTCTCCAGCTCCATGCCCTTCTCAGGACGCACTCCAGCACCTCAATGTCTTTCTTGTCATGAGCAGCCCAGAACTGGACACAATGCTCCAGGTCCAGCCTCACCAATGTCAAGTAGAGAGGGACAATCACTTCCATTGTTCTGCTGGCCACATTATTTCTGATCCAAGCCAGGAAGCCATTGGCCCTCTTGGCCACCTGGACACACACACTGATCATGTTCAGCTGTTGTAAACCAGCACCCCTGTCCTTTTCCACTGGGCAGCTTTCCAGCTACTCTGTTCTCCGCCTTTAGTGTTGGAGGGGTTGTTGTGACCCAAGTGCACGACCTGGTATTTGGCCTTGATGAACCTCATACCATTGGCCTTACCCCATCAATCCAGCCTGTCCAGATCCCTCTGCAGAGCCTTCCTGCCCTCAGCAGATCAACTCTCTCACCCAGTTGTTGTTATTTGCAAACTGACTGAATGTATACTCAAACCCCTCATCCAGATCATCAATAAAGATATTAAACAGGACTGGTCCTTTGGTGAACCCCACTAATGACAGTCTCTCTTCAGATACTTAGGTAGATTGATAAGGTTCCCTCTCAGTCATTCCTTCTCAAGGCTGAACAGGCCCATCTCTCTCAGCCTTTTCTTGTAAAAATATAGATGCTCCAGTCCCTCAATCATCTTTGGCACCCTCTGCTGGACCCAGTCCATGAGCTCCTTGTCTCTGTTGTACCAAGGACTCCAGAACTGGACACAGAACTCCAGATGTGGCCTCACTAGGTCTGAGTAGAGGAGCAAGATCATCTCTCTCAAGCTGCAGCAGTGTTATTCCTAATGCACCCCATTCCACTTCTTGGCCACAAGGACACACTGCTGGCTACTGGATAGCTTGGTGTCCAGCAGGCCCCTCAGCTTTTTTGCAGATCCTCTTTCCAACAGGCCAGCCCCCAGCTGGAACTGGGGTGTGGGGTTATTCCTCCCCAGGTGCAGGAGCTGGCATTTGCCACTGTTGAATTTCAGACAGCTCTTTGCCCATTTCTCCAGTGTGGCAAGGTCCCTCTGAAGGGCTACACAACACTCTGGGGTATCGGCTGCTCCTCCCAGCTTTGTATCCTCAGCAAATTTGCTACAGAGACATCTGTTCCTTCATCCAAAGCATTGATGAATAAGTTAAACAATACTGGGCCCAGTACTGAACCTTGGGGGACTCCAATAATGTCTCAGACTAGACTCTGTGTGACTGATTACAACCCTTTGGGATCTTATTTCTTGAATATTTTATACTTCTTCAGCATGTGTAATTTAAGGCAACAAGGGTGGAATGAATCAAGTCTCTAAATCAGGGATTCAAAAAAGGGATTGAAAAGAGCGATTTTCCACCTAATCCCCAGCAGTTTAGAAATTCAGCAGTAAGACTCTGCTTTTCAATACCAAACTTTCTACACTGACTTGTATTATATTTGGAGGAATAAAATGGAAGTAAAGTTCAATAAATGTGAACTAAATTTAGCATGAAATGTTCTGCAACAGGAATACTGATACTGAAAATAATTTTAAATATCTAAAGTTGGAAAGCAAAATTACAGAATTAATATTAATAATACTGTAGTATGAAAACAAAGAAAATCTGTTTACATTAATAAAAAATCCTTTCTTATTATTACTTATTATGTAAAGATTGTATGATTGATACCAGTAGACTTCTTTCTGTCTTTCTCTGTTCTGAAAATCAGTGTGGTTCTGCAGCTGCACAGGGTCAGACCACAGGTTTGTCTAGTCCAATAGCTAGTCTGTAGCAGTAGCAACCAGAAAAATCTTATAGAGAGATTAAGGGAAAATGGAAAACATTATAAAGCAATTTTCCTTTTATATCCTATCAGTTTCTGACAATCATGAGGATTAAGAACTTCTGAGTTGCAGGTTAGGCACAAGACTCATTTTTAATAGCTGCTGATGGACTTTTCCCCATATACCAAACTAATCCCTTTTTCAATTCAACAAAGCATTTTGTGACATTCTTTTGTCTGAATTAAGCCTGTTATCAAATAATTTCACTGGTTATGACCAGTTTTCTGTAGCATAAGAAGTAGTGAATAATCATACCCTATTCCTCTCTCTTACCCACACATGAGACAGTGATGTCTTGTCTCAATTGTCTTTTATCCAGTAAGGACACCTAATTTATTCAGTCATTCCTATATGGAAATATGTTTTGAGTCACTTTTCTTGGTCATTGTCTAGCTTCTCTCTATACCTTCTAAGATGGGAGGGTGATAGTTTTCAAGGGGTAGAATTGGTCTTTCCTGGGGAAGATGGTGTATGTGTTTACAAATTAGGTGTTAGTCACATCCTGTCATCTGAGCTCCTCTTTAATTCATGGACACATACTAGCATCTCTAGAATTCTATCACTTGGACATTTTTAAATAAGGTTACTTATTGCATTTATTTTTCCATTTTTTTTTTCTGAATGTGGCAAAAGTTGAGCAAAGCAATTTCCATCCTAATGCACATGTACAATATATTTATGCAACTGATGTGATGAATAAATTCTAGTCTGGTTTCAGTGGTTTTATCAATACTATCTACATTTACCTTTTCTTTTAACAGCTACTGAGTGTTGAGTGATTTCCAGCAGAATAACAAATGTGCTAATTATATAATTTATTCTTGTTGAGATTTTGTTTGGTTCACCTGAAAACAAAACAACAAAGGAGTGCTGTGTCAGATATAATTACATATCTGTAACTGGAAACTGAAAGCAAGATTTCTTTGTAATATTCACCAGAAAAACCTTATCAAAATCTCTAAATGCATCCATATTATTTTATGAAAACAAATAATCCTCACAATATTTTGTTAAGTTTTTGTATGTGTTCATAAGAATATTTTATTTCAGTATTTTATAATACTGAATTTCATATCAGTAATAATTTGTTTTTGTCAGGTATTTGGCAGTTCTAAAAGAATCCAGTTTAGACTCATGCTTCCTATAATTATGTATCTCAAAACAACAGCAGCAACAAGCAAGGAATTCTAGAAGCAAGACAAGCAAGAATACAAGCTGTATTCTCTCTTATATTGTCACATCAATATTCATTTAAAATCCTTATCAGAAAAATGCTATTTCTTTCCTTTTAAAGATGGTTTTAAGGAATTTGCATGGCTTTCTGACTAGCTTGTCTGCAGTCTTAATTGTTGTTTTTTGTACAGAGCAAGTGAGCAACATCTAAGGGACAATTTCTGGAATCATGAGAGGGCTTGGTGATCTATACCTTTCAGACTTAAGACTGCGCTTATGTGGACACATTTCTTTCCCCTCTGCATTGATTTAAGAAGCAGCAACTGAAAAGTAAGTCTTTTGAATCATGTTCTCTCTGAATGGTCTTTGGATAGTAAAGGACTCCATAACTTTGTTCCATTCCATGATCATCTAATCTAGTCCTCCGAACTGAAGTCAGTGTGAGTTTGCTGCTGGATTTTATAAAGTAGGAATGTTTTGGAGAAGAGAAACATTATTGAGTTCACATGTGATTTGGTTTGGGGAGTAGAATCTTGCATAAAAATAGTATGTGGAATTTTTAAATACTTTGAGAATAATTTGAACTATAATCTGAAACAAATGGAGGACAAAAATGAAACACAAATTAATTATGATGTATTAATGAAAAGAAAGTTTCTGTGTATATATGCTTTAATATGACATTTTAATTTTAGGATCAGTGTAACCACAGTGGGTTGAAAGGAGATTTTTATTTTTATTGCATTTTTTCTAACAAAGCATTTTCTGTTGAGGCTTCCAAGTTAAAGTAAAATAATCAAGAAGGAAAATAAAAGAAACTCCAAGGGACTATTACATCTTTTATGATATGAGAAAAGAGTCATTAGTTTGAGAATTTAGAGTTATTGAGATACAGTTTTCCTTTTCTGTAAGAGACTGGACACGAGCATAGTCAGTTCTCAGAGAACACTGGGAGGTTCCATGTGTGAAGGAACTTAGAACATGCTGTACCTTTAAAGGCAAATGAAAGTAGTTTCTGATTTTTGGGTATGAACTGGAGAAGGACAGCTTATTAATTTCCAATCTTCAAGACATTTTATGAAGTAAAAAATTTTAAATATACCCAAAGAAGACAATGCCAAGATCAAAAGTGAGGGAGATAGCAAAAAAGAAACTTTCCAAAATATAAGACCTGTTTCCTTTTAAGATAAAATTAGAACGTGTAGTTTTAAAGGACTGTGAAATGTTCTGTATAGGTTTAAGCTGTACTATTAAATTCTGCTCATTTATGAAAAAAATGCAAAATAACACTTCCCTCTTTTATTTCAGGAATCTTTGATTTTACACTATGAAGTTTTTCCCATAAATGCTCTATCAGACATCCATCTGCAGGTGTATATCAGATTCCCCTGCCCTCTTTGGTCACACTTTTGGAACTGTTGATGCAGAATGCTCAACTAATTTTGGAATTGAGCTACAATGTCCATTTTGTCCATTTTTTGGCAGCAGTAACTGGACAAAATCCTCACTCATTGTCAACATGATGTTTCAAGGTTTCTGGAGATATTTTCAATGTATTTTTTTGTGATTTTGATCATGAACTGAAGTCAATTAGATTTGATTGTCTTGGCAGAACTCCAAACTGGTTGAAATACATCACTAGCAGTTGCAGGGAATATGAATGTCTTAGTCTGTTTCTATGATTTTCTCACTTATCTGACTAGGAATATACTTCTACCACTCATCTCATGCTACATATGGCAGCACTGTTTGTCTTAAGCATCTCTTAAGTATTTCTTAATACCAAGTTCCCCAGAACTCTATCACATAAAGATTCATAAAGATTTATTGAGAAATTAGGTCTTTCCATTGAGCTGGAAAAACACAAGTTAAAATGCTGTTGTTTGTGTTGTAGATAGTAAGAATAAAGACAGCTGCCTTTAGAAAATGAATACAGCAGACACCAGGAGATCATTTATATAGCTATGGAATGGTCTACAGGCAAAAACCTACTACATAATGACTACACAATTTACAGATGAGTATTTTGAGTCTTCTATTTATTTACTGGTGGTAAAGGTCTGGAGAACAGAAAATTCTATTTCTAAGTGTGAAACCCATAGTTTGATTTTTCTCTTGTTTGATTATTCATGCCTTTTCTTTTCTTTTTTTTTCTTCCTTTGGTTATGTGTTGGATTGCTTTTTTTGTTCCACAGAACACTATTAAATGGGTTGATATGAAATACCTCAGCTATGCATTGACCACTCTTTCACAAATCGTTCACAACACATAATCTGGCATTATAAAAATATCTTTAGTGTTGGACTAATAGAGGTTCTGACAGAAAACCTACACTTGCTTCTTTCGAAGTCAATATACATTGGTAGGTATATATATGTCCTAGCTTTGTGCTATTATATAGAATATGGCATCTCACATCTGGATAACAGAGAAAATAGGTACATGTCATATTAATGGTCTGATTTCAAGAAAAAAAAATGGACAAGACTCAAGACAGTGCTATCAAATGCAGAATAAATTAATTAACAGATATATTAGACATATTAATGGAATTCCAAAACTTTTCAGACATCTTTGAATTTTGTATAATTATTGTGAGAATTTCTGGAATTTCTGGAATTTCTGCAGCAGTCTACTGGTACACAAGTAAACAAAAAAATCAGAACTGTAGCAAACATGATATCACTGTGATCTATTATGCTTCTCACTACCTAACACACTGAAGGAAGGCTTATTCAACAAAGACAATAATTTGAGTTTAAGATGTTCTGAAATGCACTGTAAAAAAACCAAAAGAATACATTGATCAGTACTGAACTTCTTTCGTGTGCTTACAATATGAAAAGTGACGCCAAAGAGATCTGTTGCACAGGTGTCCACATTAGTTAGATATCTAGAGCTCCCCTATCATCAGCACAGAGGAAGAAACACTGTAAGACTCCAGCCTATCATACCTATATTAGAAATTTATTTTAAAGGATAAAGTAAATTGTATACAGGTCTACTTGATTTCACTGAACACAAGGAAATTTTCTTTGCTGGAGGAATCTACTTGGCAGATGTCCAGGTTTAGTTACCTGAATGCTATTAGGATTTTTGGTTTGGAGTCTTTTATTTTACAAATTTAGTATAAAATAAAATATTTTATTTTTTTCAGTTACTTTTTCATATTTTATTTCTCAATCTTCCAGTCAGTTGAAAATATTTGTATTATAATCAAATTTCTAACTGACAGTTGCACATATTTCAAGCATATGGGAGACTTTGTACTAAGAAGAGAGACATTCTATCCAGATTTTTGAGCAGTTTAAGTTTATACTTTTCATTAACTACAACAAGCTGGGGATGTGGAAGGAATGGACTCAGGGGAAGAGTTAGAAAGAGTGCAACACATACTTCCTTAGATGCCTCATGAATTGTTCAGAAGATTAACCATGAGCGGTGTTACATTCACTTAATTTCAGGTCTGAATTTACCTAGCTTCAGGTTTTTTTCCTTTGAAGAATTTTTTTTTATGTCTCCCAGTACAGTTCTACTGCAAAACACTTGATATGCAGTACTTGTAGTAATTATACATAATTTCTGAAGACTTCATTGAATCTTAGTCTTGAAGCAGTATGTCCTATCTACAGTCCTAGTTAAAATTAATTTTATGCAATTTAAAATTCTCACATTGAACATAGTTGGATTTTCTTATTTTTCTGCTAGTAATTGAAATAATAATACTATTGCATTTGATCACCATAAAATATTTCTCATTATAATAAGAATTTGAGATTATAGAGGATAAGTAAAACAGGGGTGATATTTATATTTTTGATCTGTCAGAAATGCTAATGATAAAATTTTAATGCTTTGGGATCCAGAAATTGAATTCCTGTCTGGATAAATAAGCATTTTAATAAAGCTGCAAGAAACATGAAAGAATGAAAAGCATTTACTTAGATTTTTCTTTCTCAATTCCTGCATATTTAGAAGAACTTTAATTCTGTGTCAGTACCATTTATTGAAACAATATGGGAAAGGCAGGTTGGATTTAACTAGAAACGGATAAAATATTGGTTTGGTTAATCAAGAACACAATACACAATGAAAATATTGAAAAGTGAATTCTGTGTCAAATATGATTGCAGATAGGTATCCAACTTTCATTGCTTTCTTGGGAAAAAAACCAACCCTTATGAACATTGCTGATTTGAAAAGGAAACAAATTCACATGCTTATATATGTACACACATACACACACACACACTTGTCATGTCTCTAGGAAGTGGGGATTTGGATTTCACCTGTGGTGGCCTGATCACATCCTTCTGCTTCTCCTGATCATTAGAACTAATTCAAAGCAGAGTTAAAAGATAATGTGTTAATATGGGATGCAACCGAAGGAACGGAAACATAGAAAATTTGAAAGAAAATAGGTGATATTAATTTAAAACATACTGTATGTAACTGACCAAATGTTGTAAGGCTCCCCCATACAGAGATGTGATTTAGTTTGCTTACACTAAATACCTAAAGTGTTTAAAGTGAACATAAGTCACCCACTGGTAGAGTTAGGGTAGCTGTTGATCAGCATAGAGAGAACTCATTAATTTTAACATCACTGATTTGCCAACCTGTGTCACATTGTTTTCTTGCAGAGATTTAATGGCAGATCAAGGCAGTAAGGAGCTTCATATTACTAATGCTTCATTATTTGAATCATATTTGTGAACATAATAAAATTATTATCTTTAACACTTAAAAGTAGACTACAGATACAGGACTAAAACCAGTGCATTTTTCTTATGCCATGTCCCTGATTTGTTCTCTCCTCATGTCTATGTCTGGTTTCAAACTGGCTCTTCCTATTTATTACACTCAAGCTTAAAGTTTTTCTCTTTAAATTAGATCCATCCTTTCATTCATAGTTGCTTTCCTCTTCTATCTCATAATGACCATATGGAATTATACCACTGTGAAATTTGAGCTAAAGAGCAGTCTTAGAGATGCTATAGCTCCTTCACAAGAATGCTGTGTATGGAAAAGTTATATTGGAATTGTGCAGATATGGTAATCTGTAGAAGAACCGTATCTCACCAGAAGAAACCTGAACTCTTGCTAGTGCATTGTATGCCACAGTAAATAGGTCTTTCACGGCAGTGTTTCATCACACTTTCTGTTTAAAACTTTCCTGTGATTTAAGCCCGTTTTCATGCACTTCACTTTGATAAATCAAAAATTAATTCTTACTGGCTATTAGTTAAAATACTGAGGGAAAGATCCATGGTTTCAGTACTTCTTTTCTTGAATTTTAAACCTTCTCATGTTGATTCGGATGATATGCAAGGGGAGTTGTTTTATATTTTTTTGCTGACAGAGACAATTTATAATGGATAATTTACATAATTACAGGATAAATCAGATCAGGGTATGCTTTTATTGTGTTAAGCAAAACTGTATCAGATACATTATAAGGGAAGAAGAGTGGTTGTGTTACCTAGCTAGGTTCAATTTAATATGCATTTTAATGAAAGTTGTGTTTACTGTTTTCCATGTGTGGAAGCCACATTAACTCTGAAGGGAAAGCACTGACAGTAAATTGCTGCCAGGAAATCTTTGTAGCAATTCAGCAATTCAGACCACTGAGTCTGCCAGGTGATGGGTGATAGCAAACCTGTTTTCTGTGTCATCTTGTACAATCCGAAGTCACACTACAGCTCCAAAGTAAAAATACCTCACTTTCATAGCCAACATGCAAAGTAAAAAAAAAAAAAAA
>VYXD01016265.1:453409-577240 GCA_013397195.1 Hylia prasina
AAATCCCATTCAAATAGAATGAAATTTGAGAGACATTTCATATATGGCTTCAGAGAAAAAGAGTTTTGACAATTTTAGTCCTATTCTAAGAGGGAAGTCTTCCTTAAAGATAGGGAGAGAAGGAAGAGAGTGACAAATTCACCGGACATATTGACAAGTGGGCAAAGGTGTTGGGTTTTTTGTTTGTTTGTTTGGTGGGTTTTTTGGTTTTTTTTTGGTTTTTTGTGTTTTTTTTTTTTTTTGTGTGGGGAAATATATATAACATTTTTTGTTGTTGTGGGGAAATATATATGTTTTAACACTTTAAAATATAGATGGATTCAAGAAGTCTGGACCTGAAGGCAACGATGCATCATTGAGTTTGTTTATAGAATGAAACATGAAGCCTTAGAGAGCCTGATGCTGAAACTGTCAGTATACTATGAATCACTGGTGCATAGGATAATGCATTATTTTTATATGCTTCTCCCTGAATAAAAATGACAACAAATAAGGAGAACAACTTAGCAAAATATGGAGGACAAAAGCCAAAGCTGAAATATTTCACTACAATTCCTGAGGTCAGCTACTTTCCAAAATATTCAGATTTGAAAGACACTAACTCACAAAAGCATAGCCTTTTTGTAGTGGATCATTTGAATTTTTTTACCAGCATTCCTCTGGATTGACAGAAGGTGTGGCAGTCTTTTAATTATGTGCTCAATTATTCAATCATAATGTATGAAGAATTCTCAGTCACAAAGCAGCTCAAGTGATTTTTAATCCATACAAACCAGGCTGCTGAAGAGGAGCAGTGAGCTAGACTGTTATCATGCACAACTGGGTAACATATTTTTTCCACTGGAGAATTCTTCTATGAAATAGTAATAATAAAGCTTTTGCAGAAAGTAGAGGTATCATATTGCATTTTTCTCTCTCATATGGGGCTTAGATCATTGCTGTTGCTGTGATGTTCTCTATTTCAACTGTGTAAGTGATCATCTTGCAATATTTATACTTCCCCTCTTATACCTTTTGTATAACCTTGCAAGTGAGTAACTCAGTATATCACGTCCATTTGAGGTAATCTCTGAGCTGTCTAATTGTACAGTGTTTCATTGTTGGTACTCAGTGCCTCATTTGGTAGTTTTTCTCCTTGGATTTGAAATACACAATGCAGAAATTACATACATTAGTTCTAAATATATCTTCTGTTTAGCTATAATTTTCTGAGTTAATATGATTATTAGTATTCTCATGAGTGAAAAGAAAATGCTCCCCCAATCCTCATAAATTAAGAAACCGCATTTGTTTCACCATTTATTACAGTGTGTTTTTAGCCTAGTAGCAATGTACTGTAGGTGGTACTTACCACTTTTAGAGCATTTTGAGTAATTCAAGTAGTGCCCCTGTGACCTGGTGAGTGGTAGTTTCACTGCAGAAAATGCCTTTAGCTCTTTCTGATTTGCTTTTAAGAACTGCTCCCTTTTGCAATATCAACATGTGTACAAGGCCACAGCTCTTTACCTTTAAATAGTGGTAAATTGAGATACTCACAGATGAACATAAGGAAAATATGAATTAATGTCAAAATTAGATGTGAGAAACTCCTGCCTTCCAGATTTCAGGTCTAGGGAGAGGTAAACAGGGTTGAGAGAGAGGAATGTATCCACAAGGAAAGCCAAACCCAGAAGCTGTCTTGGAAGTCATCTCTGCAGGGTTCAGGGGAAGGCTACAGCCCACGGGATCATCTGGTGAGGCCAGATTTGCACACACTGCCCCCCAACCAGGGGGAGGAGGAGAATTTTGAGTGTGTGGCATAACCACTGGTCACAGGCAGTAAACACCCACCCTCTCTCACACAAACTGGCTCAGGTGTAAATCCCCTCACCATGACAAGGCCACATCCACGGGACATTCACGTGGAAGACAACTGAGGAGGTGTCATGAAACATCAGACCCTCAAACCACTCCTGAGACTGATTCCTCACACCTTCCACCTGGCTGAGGATGGCTGCACGAGATGCAAAGTGATACAACAGATCCAGAGACTGTTGAAAGAGACTGTGTCAAACTTGCCCTCCTTGGAGGCACCTGGGCATTCCCATGTGCCCCAACATTTATTAATCCATTGGACTCTAAGGTTTGCAGAACTCTTACCACCAAGAAGACCAGAAGAATAGGATCAAGAGGAAGCCATCAGGATCGATGGAGTTGTAATATTTTCTACTTAATCTATTTCTCTGTTACTGTCTTTCTCTCCCCCACTTCCCCTTTTTCTATTTTTTCTCTCTCACATTTACTGTTAAATAAAAGCCAGACTATTGCCACTGACAAATGCTCTGCTTTGCACCTTAATTTGGGCAGAGGTATTTCTCTAATAATTATAATAACCAGATCATAAATCCCCCCTTTTTTTTAAAGGAGTTTATGCAGCAGTGGGGGAAGATGCTGGAATTTTTTTTTAACTTTAGTGCAATAGTGTTTGATCCCTATATCTGTGATGAATATTATTGTGCCAGGAACTTCTTCCTTATTTACCTAAGTCAATGATTAATATGTACTAGCAGACATCTTAGTTTTGAGAACAAGGATTGTGTGTCAGAGCAAAGAATGATAAGGGAAATACATTATGACCACATATTTGAGACACTTTCAAGGAGAAGAGATCCATTAGAAGATCCAGAACCATATCCAAATAAGTCCATGGAAATAATTAGCCTAAATGCATGTATTCAGGCAATGTAATGAATATGTAATATGAATGTGATGAATATGTATTAGTTTCAAGAATATAACTTGCTCTGTTAGGTTGCTGAGTATACATTGTTTTACGAGCAATACCCAAGCTTCCAGCACTGTTAATAAAGTAATGTTGGCTTTCTAACATAGCAAATTGGTTGAAGATTTATTTTATATTTTTCAGTGACAAGAGGAGGAAGGAGGCATTGAAATATATGAGATATTTGAGAACTGAATATTAGGCTGGCAAGTGTGTTATAGGGCAGTGAAGCAGTGCTCAGTGTTATTGCTAGTTGGCTGTGTGACCTGTCTTCATGATCACTGGCTGAATTGCCTTACTAGCAATTGCTGTCGGTGGACATCAAAGAGTTGGACAACTGGCATTTTCAGAAGAGAGAGGTAATTGAATAGGCTGAACAGTGTGACAGGAAAACAACTGCAGAGCTCCTAAAAATACATGTCCTATTACATTCACATTGTACATTTAAATAAGATCTCTCCTTGCAGCTATGAACAGGAGTAAGATTAAAACAAGGATCTTTCTTAGGTAGTCTGTATGCATTAAATATTTAGTTCACGCTCACTTGATTTAACTGAGCATTAAAAAAGAAGTCTTTTGATAATGAGTGGAAGCTATTGCTATTTTGAGTAGACAAGAAAGGATCTGCAGATGAATATTGCGCTGTTTGTTCATCTGTTATGTAATGAAGAATATTTCTGAAACTTTGCAAAGGAGATGGCCTACAAGGCCTCAAAAATAATGCATGCAGGAATTAAAAATCTCCATTAATGCAATGGTAGGTATTTGGATCATCATAACAATCATTGTGACTGTAGCAATGAAACTGGTAATTATAACACATTTTTAGTTTCAAGGCTTTGTAATTTTTGCAACTACATTGAAAGCTCAAGGCAACCTTACCCAACATAAGAAAGATTCCAAATCTGTATTTAGCCTTTCAAGACTGTGTTTGAGTGATTAACTAGGATATTTAACTTGCAAACAGAGTGTCCATTGAGAGCATTGGTGGGGGAGTGCGTTGATTTATCAGCTCAAATCCTAGGCTTAAGTGAACTCAGGGAAAAAAGTAAATTCAAATATCCATTGAAATTTGAGTAAGCGACACTTTTATACTTTTAAAGAGCACTTTTTCATATCTGATCACTTTGTCAATTTAAGAGAACTTAAACATCACTCATTTTGGGGTTGATATCCACAGGATCAATTTATCAGATAAAGAACAGCAGCCAGGAGCATGCTTTGGTGATAGCTTTCAAATGAAATTATTGCTAAAATAGACATGGAAAGCAAAATAAGACCTCTCAAAGTTGGAAGATGAATAGGCAATTTCACAATTATTAAGTAAATTAATCAACTTTCTTAGTTAAATTTTATTTATAGAAAATTAATTTCTGAAACAAGATAATTTAAAAGGAAAATCAACATATTTTAGAATTACTTGTAAAGTGATAAGGCAGAGTTTGGCTTTTTCCAGCATTAGAAGTTTGATCTAAACATAGCCAAAGGAAGCCTGCAGTCTTAATTTCCACCTCCATACTGGCTGATGTAATTTTTTCCACTTTATTCCATACCACAGTTTGGTATTTGTGTTGTTTACATTCCCCAGTTTGTTATAAAACTTATTCCTTCACACTTTAACACTTTCACACTTTATCGGTCTATCATCCAATTTTTGCTCACACATATTTCAGTCTCTCCCTCAGCCTAAATCTCATTATATTCTCCTTTTACTGAGGGTTGGATGGTCCTACTTGTCCTAGTTGCTGAATGGTCCTGCTTGTCCCTTTACCACTCATGAAAGGCTTTACGTTGAAAGGCACCTCAGCCTGACCTTGTGACTGCATCCTTCCCTCTCCACATTCCTGCAGAGGTTCACCATCTGTGGTTCCACAAAATTGAGTGCTGCTGTACTCTGCCATTCTGTTGCAATGACATTACCTGCTTTCACTTCATCACCTGTTTCCCCTCCCCCTCCTTTTTTTTAATTCTCAAAATTCCTATGAAATACTTCCTTCTTCTCCTCATTTTCTGTAATTAGACTAAAGATTTATTAGCCAGGAACTGTTTCTAATAACGTGCATGCACAATGCCCAATTCAATAAAGTTCTTATTGCTGTGAGAACCTCTCTGTTTTACGCATATGAGCCTGAATAACCCATTCTGTAAAGGCACACCAGACTACAGAGCAAAACCACATGAAAATATGGAGTGATCAGCACCTGTGCTGCTGCCTCTGATCCTCCAGTACTAATAACCAAGTAGGCTGTCATGGCTGAGCTGCCTGCTGGTCGTACTTGGCACATCACCCGAGCAAGACTTGAGCTCACTGATGGATATACTGCAAAGATTTTTATCAGTTCAACTGACACCCCTATCCATAAAGATGCTGTAAAACAAGTAAAAAATAATGTATCCAGTAATTAATTCTTCCTGGACTGAAACTATATTGTCTGGATAAGGATAATTCCTGGAATGATACTGTTATGTAAGCTGAACTTCACTCCACTTGCTGGCTGATGTAGAAAGGAGGCATCTGCAGACAAGGTCTTTCTCTATAAGTCCTTGAGTTCTGTCACTATGAAGACATCCCTTCTCCTTAAGTCTAGTGAGAAAGAAGGAAAAGGACCTGAATATTCCTACTGCTTTAAGAATAAAAGAAAACACAAGAAGGAGAATTTTGATGCTTTTTGGTCCTACTTTGCAGCTTAACTTATCTGTATTTGAACTTGATATTTTGCTTTTCCCTACTGGGTGTGGCAGCACCTCTTCCACAGATGCCCCAGAAGAGAAAGACAAAAAAAATCCCTATATCTGAATACTTATTTTAAGGAAAAATTCTCAAGGTGTTGCTAAGGAAATGGATATGAAGATAGGTATCTCAGGCTATTTGTGCTCAGAGATGGTATTCACAGGTCTTTGCAACCATTTCCTCTCCACTCATTTATGTTTAAGAGATCTCCTTAATTCTTTTGAGTTTAATGCATTTTTAAATATTCTTGGTAAAACAAAACTAAAAATGGAATTTGCTAGCTAATAAAAATACTTAACTATTATTAGTGTCTTGGCACTCTCTCTAGGTTGTGAATCTGTTGGAATTAACTTACGGAAGTCCTATTATCGAGCTATTAATCATATCAGACTTCTCGCCATGTCTGTCAATTGCTCAAAATAAGTGTAACATTATTCTTTTTCACATGCAATGTCTCAAACTTTCCAACTGTCAGATAAGAAATTAAAAAATGATGTGACACTCCTTTGGAATTCAAATGTAATACCACATTCATTCCAATCTAGCACATTTAAGACATTGTGAGTCTAATTCTCTGTGGGAGTATATTAGTGCAGATTCATTTACAGCAACAGCAGGCTCTGCTGATTGATGTCAGCTGAGAACCTCTGCAAGGTACACACGACTAACAAGCACAAACCTCAAGAAAAGTAGGACCCTTTCACCTCTTTGGCTTCCTTTGTGAGTTCCAGGTTAGGAGTCGTTGCTATTTTAACACTGACTCTTTTTTTAAACGAGATTTTAACACCTTTCCTAGCCTAGGAGATTCTCTCTTTTCCTCCAAGGTGGAAGAAAATTGTTCAGAAAACACTTCAGAACAGGAAAATTTCAGCTCTCCAGTCTGTAGATTGTAGGGATATGTTCAAGTAATAATATTCAGAATTAAATTATTAATGATCCTTAAAGTTAGGAATATGCTAATTGACAAATAGCAATATTGTTTTAACTGCTGAAAGATTTTCCTGTCTTTGACTCTTTCATATACTGAAATACTGACAGTATCTGTTTCACAAAATTTCTTTTGCTGTCATTTACACCAACTCTCGGATAAAAACCACAACCCTTTCAACAAATAAATAAACTTCACCTCCTACTGGCTTTGCTTCCCCATAAATCACACTCACCTCTAATTTCCATGGTTTCTTTCTCTACTTTAGTCCACCCACACTCAGCATAGCACTGGGTAACACACTGACCTCGTGATATCTAATCCCTTAGGCTGATCTGTCTGCTCATTTTTTTATGCAGGTGCAAAAGCCTGGAGTAGAATGTCCAGGCTTGCATTCTATTGGTGCTGTCTGTGCAAGCTTGCTATTTATTATGTGGCACTTTCCTGGCCTCACACATTAAATACTCAGCATGGAGCAATGCCTCAGAACTTTTCCTCCTCATTGAACTGAGATCAAAACCCCTTTTTTCTTCCAGGAAAAATTTGTCTCTTCCTCTACTACCTTTTTTTCACCACAAGGCAGAAGAGAGATTTGGACATTTTAGTTCTTCAGACTTTACCTCAACTAAGATTATTACATGGCAAGATTGTTTCACAACATGAGGCAGCTCTACTACTATGTTAAAACTAATTTTTCTCACTAGTTATACAAAAGATAACATTTTGTTTGAAGGTTTCTGCTAGGAGAAGCAGTCATTTTTAGTCCTGAAATCACCCTGGTGCCTTAGGTTGTATTGTCAATGTCTGCACTGACCCCATCTTTCTAAGCCAAATACAACCTCATCAGGAGCTACCTAGTTGGGATCCACACTTTGACAGGTCATTCTAGCAGGCAGAGAGCTCCTTTTTGTGTCATCAGTACCCATCATCCCATGTCACCACTACACATGATTATATGGCAAAAGACCATTCCTTTGTTATGCTTTCCCTGGCTATTCAGGGCCACATTTTTATAGTGATGCTCACCAGAAAGATGCTATATCTGTGAAGATACATGCAGCTGTGCCTGCACACTATGTGCTGGTGAGGAACTGCACGACTCTGCAGGTGCAAATAGAGAGTAAATAGTGCATTGTGTAGACCCACCTGGCTTGTCCTTTCTGCAGACAGGAAGAGGAAAGAGAGTTTATATTAATACACATAGACATGCAGCCAGACCCAATCATACACATACATAATTCCCAACTCTATAGGCTGTACTTCCACAGATATAAACACCATTACACACTGCACTTTCCTCATCCATATACTACTATTCCTTCTCCAATAGTCAACCACTCCTTTCTTTCTTCCTCTTTTCATTCAACCTGTGTCTTTTCCACTTTTTTTCAGCCTCCTGGCTCCCCTCCATCTTGTGCTAAGTAAATCGTGTGGTACAGGGACTGTCATTTTCTGGGTTCATCCCAAAGAATTGTGCTTTTTTTAATCCTAAAATAGTGTTCATCTTTTGTGTTACAGCTTTCTCCCCTTTTATTCCTCTCCTTTCCCTCCTCTTTAATAAGCATGCACCATCTCCTTCTGGGAAGTATTTTGTCTTGCCAATACAATCTTCCTTGTCTGACTACAGCATTCTGCTCTTCTTCCTCCTTAGGGAATTGATCATGCTGCTATCCCAAAAACTTCAACAAGGTGAACATGCTCATTGTTTTTGCAGAAACAATGCAAAAAGCCACAAAGTAAGAAAATACAGATGCTGCTGACACATCAGATACCACTTGGAAAAGTCACAGTAACAAGATCCTGTTAAAATAGGTTGGTCAAGTCTGTAGGTGTATGAGCAAGTCCTGTTGTGCCAGTCAATTCCTTGCTTTCTTTCTGCAGAGCTGGAAACACAAGACAGTCTGTGCTGCTGGCCCCTGACCTCACCTGTCTGAGGATACAGGTGCTTTGTTCTGCAGTTGAACAGAAGTGTGAGCCAACACACATTCATTCTGGACTATTGGGAGGTTTGGGCTTGAGCATGAACTTGAAAGCAAGGTAACATGACAGCAGAAGACACCTGAGGAGGGAAATTTCTTACATGACATATGTGCTGCTGTTCTCTTCAGTTAATCTTGATGGGAGTGGTAGTGTAACTAATACAACTGTGAAAATGGTAAATACTGGAAATACTGGAAGTGGAAATGGCAATACTGGAAGTGGAAATGGCAATACTGGAAAGTGAAAATAGAAAAAACTGGAAATTCCAGTATTTTCCCAAATACTGGAAAATATTTCAAATGTCAAGCCAATACAAATGAATTATAGGATAGGTGAACTTGATATCTATTTTCAATCAGAAAATAGTGTACCTGTAAAATGTTGTGGTATGACAACCCTTATTGGTATTTAAAAGAAAAGCCAACTCTTAAGCTTTGAATTTCTGAAATTCATGAAGTCACTGGAAATGAAAAATATTGAACATATAAACAAAAGATGAAAAAAAAATCACTTTTTAATACTTTGTCCATCTTCATGTTTATTAAGTTTCTACTGGATGTAGAATTTTGTCTTAGAACACTTCCTCCGTTCTAAAATCCTCTTATTGAGAAACTACACAGCAGCCTTTAGCATCAATGAATAAAATTCATGTATGCTATAAAATTCATGTATGCCCTATACGAAAAGGGCATCTTGACTGATAAGAAGGAAAAATGTTATTTATTCTATGTTAAGATTTATAAAGTGTTGGTTATTTACTTTTTTGTTTTTCACTTCTACAACTTAGTGTATGTAATAGACAACTGTATGTCTACAAATGGATTGGTGGTTTGTTAATAATCCTCAATGGATACAATATGTATACAGTGCTTCTGAATGACCTCCATTGAAACCATCTAATTAAATCTTTTTCTCTTACATTTGCCTAATTTTTATTAAACACAAAAAAAGACCTCTGTCATTCTCAATGCTCCTAGCTTTTATCAAAATACCTGAGTACATTTTTCATGGTTTTGGTTTCCTTTATACCTTGTAATCTTAAAAAANGTGGTCAGAGGAAAAACAGATTGACTGTAAGGAAAAAAAAAAAAAAAAAAAGAAGCATGTTTTAATTAAGAAATGTGTACATATATGCAAGGGAAGATTATAACTGCATTACAGTATAAACTTGTTAATTTACAGTAATGATAGGTAGAGCTATGGTGAATTACAGAATTTTTCAAATTAACGTCAAAGTGAATAAATAATGAAAACTAGAGTGTAGTTAATCCACAAAAGTTTCATTAATACCTTTTATGGGTTGTAATTTGGCTATAATTATCTGCATTTTTGTTTTTTCTTTTATTAAGAGCTAGTGGAATATCTGGTGTATTATCATGCTAAAAATGATTTCTGCTCCACAAAGTTTACAGTCAAGAGGACACCTGCAGAAAAACAAGTGACCATTCTGCAAAATACACAGGTGAGCATGACCTGTTATTCCTCCTCATCATCATCCACATCCATTGCTGAGGTGTTCCATCAATAAGCATGATAGTGTTCATATGCATAGAAAGAAAGTAGTCACTGGAAGAAAGTGAAGGGAGTTTTGGGCTGTTCATATATAAGTGGAATGCAGATTAGTGAGGTTTTGATGTATGATGCAATTGAAGTGAAACTTACTAAAGTATAACTTCCTTTAAATTTAAAATAATTCAAAGGTGAATATGAATATACTTTTAAGATGTTTGCGAATAGGTCCTGATATCTTAAAAAACTGTAGCAGATTGTGTTTTGACTACCAAAGAAGATATTTCATGCTAGTTTTTAACAGAATCATAGAATGCTTAAGGCCACCCTGTCCAGCCTCCCTGCTCAAGTAGGGTCATCCTAGAGCATGTTACTCAGGATTGTGTCCATATGGCAAGTAATAAATTAAACAATACTGGGCTCAATATTGAACCTTGGTGAACACCACTAGTGACAGGTCTTCAACCTGTGCCACTGATAACAACCCTCTGAACTCTACCAGTTCTCAATCCACATTGCTATCCACTCATCCAGTTCATCCTCCCTGAGCTCACCTGTGGGGATATCATGGGTGTTGCCTACCTGGACTTGTTGAAGTCCAGGTAGGCAACACCCACTGCTGTCCCCTCATGTCTCCAGCCAGTTGTCCCAACAAGGAAAGTAATCAGGCTGGTTAAGCATGCCTTCCCTTTGGTGAATTTATACTGACTACTCCTGATCACCTTCTTGTCTTCTACATCATTGAAATGGCCTCCAGAATGTGCTGTTCCAGGTGAGGCTGATTGGCCTGTTCCTCTTTCTCCCTTTTTGAAGACCGGGATGACATTTACTTTCTTCCAGTCCCCAGACCCCTCTCCTGACTGCCATGACCTTTCATGTAGTACCAGAACAATGATGTATGCCAGTTCCCTCAGCATCCGTGGGCGAATCCCATCAGTGTCCATGGATCTGTGGATGTCAAATTTGACTAAATGGTCTCTAGCCTGAACCTCCTCAAACAATGGAAAGTCACCGTTCCCCCAGACCTTCTCCGTGGTCTTCTGGGTCAGGGATTCCTGAGGGCTGGCCTTGTCAGTGAAGACTGAAAGAAAGAATGTGTTCAGTATCTCAGCTTTCTTTGAAACTTCTGCTGCAGAGTTTCCTGTTCCATTCAGTGGTGGGTCCACATTTTCCTTAATATTCCTTTTGTTATTAATTTAAATTATATTGAAATTGAATTATATTCAAATTAATTGAAAATGTTCTTCTTGTTGTCCTTGACATCCTTAGCCATATTTAATTGCAAATGGGCCTTGGCCTTTCTCGTTTCATTTCTGTATACTCTGATAACTTTCTTATATTCATTCCAGGTGTCCTGTCCCTTATACCTCATGTATCTCCTGCTTATGTGTGAATTTTCATAAGAGTTTCTTGTTCATCTCTGCAGGTTTTCTGCCTCTTTTGCTAAATTTCTCATCCATTCTCTAGGGCACATTCCTGTCTGATTATTCCAAGAAGATCCCTGAAGAGGGAAAAGTTAGCTGTCCTGAGGCTCAGGTGTGTAACCTTTTCATTTCCCAGCTCTTTGCAGGACACTGAACTCCTTGATCTCGTGGTTGCTGTAGTAAAGGCTTCCCCCAGTGCTCACATCCCCACACTTTCCTTGTTTACCACCATAAGGTCCAGCAGCACACCTTTCTGCACTGGCATAACTCCATAACCTGTTATTGTCTTTTAAGGTACAAGAACTGTGGAGAGAAGAAAGTGACAGGATTTATTTTGCTTTTACCATAATGTAAAAATTAGGGCAGTAACACTATAACAATGTAGTTATACTGCATTGTAGTTATAACAATAACTGATTCAGTTACATTGGCTGTGGACATTCAGTCCACTTGATTGTGTCAGGTCTAGAAATGACTGGTGCACAGCTGTCTGTGTGATGTGTCTAAACTAGAAGTGATTGTGGGTTTTGTCACTTTTACACACTTTGGTGTAAATTTTGACCCAGATACTGTGCTGGGGCACAGTAGGTCACAGTAGTACAGATGGTGTTGGCCACACTGTCAGACAAATGGCTTTGTAAGCTGCCCTACCTCCTTGCTTTCAGCTTGCCAAGTGCTCAGGCTACCTCCAGCCAACTGTTTCATCAAACCCACTTATGCCTGACTATGGATTGTCAGGACAGAACCTAATTGAAAAAGAAGCATGGAGAATGTGAGGAAGACACACACATCTCTTCAGGAAAGCCTCTGTTCTACTAAATAATCTAATTCTGGATTTGTTCCCAGGCAATCCCAGGTCATCTACTTTGCATACATGTCAGACAAGACCCAGGCTCTCCTGAACAAGCTATGTCCTTCTGAGAAAAATTTCAAGGGATAGTTCGCTTGGGATTTTTGTCCCCTATGTAGGATGGACGAGAGCTTTGGTAACACTGTTTCCATGGAAACATCTTACCTAGTTACTGCGCAGCTATGAAGTATTAGTAACCTATGTAATTGATGTGGGGTTTTTTTGTGGGCTGCTCCAGAAAAACATGGCACATGTTTGTGATAAAAGTCCTCAAGGTGTTCACATGTGCATTATCTAAATGCTAGCTACTATTTCAGCCAACTTGGTCACATTTGAATAAACTGCAGCACTCACTGAAGTACAAACTTTTACTACAGTGCTGTTGGGTACTTCACAGGTTGGCATCACACTGGTTATTTCATGCAGATGTGAAAACCCACTCTGATAACTTTCAAGTGATGATTATAACACATTTCATTTTGATTTGGACGCGTCTGTCCGAATCTGGGAGGCAGATGAACTTTTCCAGCAATTCTGTGACCATGTCCTCTCACAGGTACAGGTTCAGTTGATACAATTGGTCTTTGCTTGGATGGTAGTGTGTTTCTTCGTAATTGCCATAAGTAGTGTGCACTAGAACTGTCAGTTGATGAGTGATGAATCTGTGAGACTCTGTGTGCTTCTGCAGCTTCTGCTCTGCATCCGCTACACAGAATCCACCCTGATCACCCTGACGCATGAATTCATACAAGCAAGGGCACACTGTGGAGTTGGAAAACACACTATTAAAAAAAGCCAGTTTCACATCTAAGTAACTGCAATATTTATTCATTTCTGACAGTATGGGCAGATAGTATATCTGACTTTGCAGTATGCTGGAGCATTCTGGATTATTTGTCCAAGTCTGCAGCAGCTGTTGAGAAAAAGCACCTGTGAAGGAACAGTACCTTCACTAATATTTGATTTATCTGAAAATGAATCACTTGAACAGCACAGATCATAGAAATGAGATACACAAAACTAAATGCTTGGGAAGATGGGAAATAAGTGCAGTGCAGGAACAGATATTAGGTATACAAAGGGCTATTGAGGCTCCAGGTGTAGAGGAATGAAGATAAAGCATGATGAGATTTATTATCATTGGATTTAGTTCAAGGAGAACTCTCTCTGGTAGGATGTTAATTTCACAAAAGATTTCATGAATCTCAAGTCTCCTGTTAAACAAAATAGCAGTCAGAAAATAGAGCAGATGCAGTAAACCATTAAAAATGGAGGCTCATTTGAGATGGATTCTTCTTGTTACTTTAGTGTGCCACTTAATAAAAAACCTAATATGGAAAACACTATAAATATGTCACTCATCATAAAACTGCTTTAAACAATGAGAATGTAGTGACATAACAGGATGAGTGTAGGCACTAAAATAACATACACAGTAATTCTGCTCTCTCACCCAAGAGCTGAAGAAAATGAAGTGATAGTAAGACTACAATGGCTGCAATCACTTTTATTTTATTCATGCTCTACTGAAGTTTGATGCACATGCTCCTGCCTGTACCACACATTTGTGTTAGATAACTGGCAGTATTTTAGTAATGGGAATAGATATGTGTGAATGCAGGATTAAAACTTCCTTTCTTCTCTCAATGCTATTTATATTTCAAACCTTCTCGTGTCTACTCATGCCATAGCAAAATGTAGCTCTTATTTTAGTAATTGTGTTTTTCATTGTCATCCTACTTGTTTTCTCAGTGTACTTCCATAAGTTTTTGTCTTTGATATTTTATTTCAAAGTGTTTATCACAACACTTCATCTCAGTTCTTTTCACTTGAACATCTGACATGGAGCTGTTACCTTTCTTCACATCTTTTCACTTCATTCTTCCTTATTATTTCTTTTTTCTTTACCTTATTCTTCTTTCCAGTTATTTTTCAGTCCCCTTTCCCTTTCTTCCACTCAGATCTTTATACTTCTCCTTTTTCTTACTGAACACACTATCTTTTTCTCTTTCTCTCTCTCCTCTCCTTTCTTTTCCCATTAGCTGCTTAGCCGGACATTTCTCACTTGTGTTTTCTTTTCTCCCCGCGCCATCATTTGTTTGATTTTCTTCCTAGAGAAATATCCTCAAATGTACCAAAACAGAGGGGTACTCATAAGCAAATGGTGGAGAACTGGATAACTGAGAAAGGGAAAAAGGGCAAGACATGAAATAGGGAAGTATGGAGATTTACAGGCAAAGGTGGTCCATTTGGTGGCTAAATGGCATTGTCTAACACATAGCAGTGAAATCACTGTAGCTTCCTTTCTGAGAATGAGGTCTGGGTCTAATATTAGCTCCGTTGGTGGGAACATGGTGCTAATGACACCTGGGTTGTGGGTTTGATACCCATATGGCCCATTCGCTTTAGAGCGATGGATTTGATTTGATCCTTGTGGAGCTCTTCCACCTCAGAATATCCCGTGAAATCTGTGTGGTGAGGTGGATGGCTTTATCTGAGATGAGGGGCACAGGGTTGCTGATTCTGTAAGATCCATGACAAAGTGGAGACATTTGGGCTTTTTTTTCCTTAAGCTGCCCACAATACCTCTGAATTTTCTTAGATGCTTTCCTTCCTGCAACTTAGTGTTGTGAACAAATGCAATATCTGTTGGTGTTTTGTCAAAGTGTCATTCCAGAAACTACTTTGGTGTACAGTAAGGCTCTGTTAAACCTGGTATGTGGTATCATGCACATTGTTTTATTATTAAACTTTTTTGCAAGATTCTCATAGAGCTGGCATGTAGTACCTACCGTATAATAATGATGTCATACAGCTTGGCATTTCAGGAGCTGGTACAACAGCTAAGTGTGGCCTAATTAGTGCAGTAACTGTGTAGCAGCAGAGTCAATATAAATCTCTGATGGAATTCCTGTGAGGAAGGGCAAGAAAGCAGGCATAATGTATTGCTATTAATCAGTAAACATTATGATGCTAGTGTAACATCTCCTCAAGTAGCCGTAGTACAACATATGCTACATTAGTAGCAGATGTCACAAATTCTGAGACCTTACATAACATGCGCTATCCCTACAAAAAAATTAAAAAATCAGTTAGTTCCATGTGAAAAATATATCCATAGCTTATCATTTCCTCTGCTCTTGATAGGACACTTTGAATACTAGTATTGTAATTTATTGCAGAAACAGTCGACAATACCGGCCAAAAACACAGTATAAGTTTAAGGTTGAAAACAGATTCAATATGAGGAAACACTATCCTGCATGTATTAGTTTTGCATTGTAGAGCAGTGTATTTGGGTGGGAGCAAGGGACACTACAGAGAGTGGGTAGATGGAGGCTACAATGAAAATGAGGATATCTAATATAACATTCTCTTTACATTAGATGCTAAAATTGTACTTCTCTGGAAAAATCCTATTATTAACATTGTGTCCAAAAAGAGTGTGCTTAGCTTATATAAATGAAATCTGGATAATGTAATCAAATTCAGGTTTCCTTTACTGTATGACTCATTCAGTGTCTAAGAAAAAAATGAATGAGAAGGTGTCAGTGTTTACATTGTGACTATTTAGTTATTTGAAGTTATATGCCTAATTTTTGTTTGTTTGTTTGTTTTGGGTTGATTTTCATATTAATAACGTGATGATGTAATTAGCTGTAGATACTTCAGATGTTCACATTCTTTATGTCTTTTCTTTTTTAAATTTTGGTTTAAATAAAAGACTGATAGGAGGGTATCATATGAAGACTGTATCTTGGAGAAATAAAAATCCACTGAATTGTATTAGATAAAAATGGTATGGGGACGTTACTTCTTTATATACAACATTATCAATATATATACTGGAATGTATGTGTTCAAGGTAAATATTTAGATTTTGAAAATATGTTTGGAAAAACAATAGGAGGGGAATTACAAGCTTGAAATGAGCTGGGAAGCCTCTCACCCCTTCCATTCTGTAGTGAATATTAAAGAGTTAAGAAGCTTAATGTATTAACTAAAATTAAGGTGATAAACACACAACTTGCTTTTTAATTTCTTCCCTGAAAGACAATGAATTTTACTTTGACTGTATGATAAAACTGTCAAGATGAACATTTGCCATGCAAAAGCATGTCTGTCCGTAGCCTGAGCAAAACATGAAAAAGAGTCTGATCATATTTTATAAACATGGTCATGGCCAGTAAACTTCTGACACCAGAGAACTTTTGAGTCTGGTTTAGGTTTCTTTTTAAATAAAGAAAATACCAAACATAAATTTTTCTCCAGGTGAAAGAAGTCCAGATGAAAAGTTAGTTCGAAAAGTTAAAAGAATTTAATCCTGTTCACTTGCTAGGGCACAAAGATCACTTCTAGCTGAATTTACTATCATACTTTGCAGATATGTTTACCAATAATTCTGTCTACTGAGATTGATTCATTCACCTGGAAGTAGGTTTGAACAAGTAAGTGGTGGATATCTCTATGCTTATAGTAAAGCCATGGCTACTCTGAAGAATAAAAGGTTGTATGAAAGAGACCTTAAATTCACTACTAGAATCATTTGAACTGGGAGTGAAAGCAGAGGCTCAGCTGTAGCAGACAGAAGAGTTCAGACAGAGACACCTGGACCTGCCCAAGGGCTCCATTTTCCTTCAGGATCTCCAATGGAGATTTGAACACTCTCTATGGTGGGGAACAGGTCAGCAGCAGAAAACTGCTTCTGACAATCTGGGATGCTCACTAGATGAGCATCAGAGCAGTGGGTGTTATACTGAACTGAGGTGAGACTTCAAGCCATTATCAGACTAGACAGCTCTTATTTGGAATGTCTTTAGAAAATTGCTATTCATATCAAGAGATGTTTTCTCTTTCTTTAATTGTTTTATTTTCCTTTTATTTAGGCAAAAATATATTTGGTGTTTACAGGACAGTGAATGATTTGACACAGACTCCCTGAATGTTGCTGAAGAAGAAAGAAGTTTTAGGAAGTATGATAATGTGTTAATGGCCTGAGCCACAACTATACTTATTTGCAAAAATTGGACTCTTTAACTAAAGAATTACGTATAAATAATTATCCCAATTCTTCCTGCTATCAATATTAAGCACATACTGCTGAAAAGATAAAATGTTTCCATTCAGCCTTAACTCTGGAGAAAATTAAACATATACCCCCAACTGAAATGTGACTATATGGGGGACGGAGAGGGAGTGAGGGGGGAAGTACACCAGAACTTTTTAAAATGTTTCTTTAAGGATCCCCTGAGTCACTGTGTTCTACCTTTTAACCAGTTTTAGGATGAAAGAACATTTCAAGAAGACTGAAAGAATATTGTTTCAATATTGACAGGGGAAAAGATGCAAGATGAAAATATCAACAGGTCAGTGTCTCTGACATCACACCTGGACAGACTATCCTGTTGGGTTGTGCAGGATTCCCTTACCTAAATACAAAAAAATGGAACAATGATGACAATAATATCAATTAAATCTGTTCAAGTCTTGCTTATTGAATAATTGAACTTAAAATCTAAATTGAGCAAAAAAGAAATTGCATTGATAAAATATTTTCCTGATAAATATGTGGCTCTGGCACAATGTGATTTATGTTTAAAAATAAGGCTATACAAAATCAATGTGGTATGTGTTAAATTAACTAAAGACAGGCAAAGTTACATGTGTCAAAGACTCTGGCTAATGGAAAACCCTCTGAACCAAATGAAAATTTTCTTCCTTATGTGTTAATGCAGGTTATTTGTCCTGGCCCACTGCACCTCATTCTCCTTATTCATGTCCTAGAGAAAAAGTGAAATACCTAAAACTGCCAAATCTTCCAACTATGGGTTTTGAAAAAAAACTGGTCAAAGTCAGCTGTTATAGCAAGCCTTATACATTCAAACAATGCATATTTTAAGACACTCAGATTCAAAGTCTTTGATCTTAGTCCAAAGAAAACTCACTGTTGTAAAACATACTTTTTTCCTTGCATGCTTTTGTAAATATTCTGGAAAATTTGAGAATTTTCAAACACTTCAGAAAGATAAAATGAGTACATTTTTGCTCTGCACCCATCTCCCTTACCTTATTAAGCCATGAAAAATATGCAGATTTCAAGCAGTATCTTTTGATGACTGGTGAGGACAAGAAGAGTCCTCCTTAGAGAAAGCCAGTAGAAAGCAAACACAAGCCTTATGGATCAGGAGAGATTTTGTCATACTCATTAATCTTGATTTTCCCATCTAATTGCGCATGTCCTTTTTGCCCTTTTCCCCTGAAATGCAAGAATTCTTTGTGTTTAAAGGGGACCAGTTTCTTTCTAAATAAGTGTTTGAAAAACAACTTTCACAAATGCATCACCTTCAAAAGAAGAGTCACAATTAAATTATAAAGCACTGAAATAGTGTTCTTCCCTGTGATAGAGACGGAAAAGAACAAGGTCCTGCCACCTGCATCATATAGTCAAGAAACTGATTCCAACAATTCATTCAGCACATTTTGTGAGGTTTTGAACTTCCAGCTGTCAGAGAGTTCCATGAGTTATTTCACAGCATCCTGAAGTGAAGAGAACTTAAGGAAGGAAAGCATTGTTTGTGATGCACTTAGCTAAAGAACATGGGCTGAATTTTATTGAGTAGTTTCTTTCTGCTTAAGAAATCAATCAGTGTCTTCCCATATGATTCTGTAGAATTGAGATCCAATGAATAAAATATTCCACTTCATCATAAAATATGATGTTTATTAAATGCACATTTAAAAAAATTTACTGCATACATGCAGAGCTTGCAGTGTTATTAGGTAGGACTGGATTAATCTGCCTGACTCCAGTAGAGTTTATCTGTAAAACATAACTTATGTTGTCGTAGGATATGCTATACTGGCACTGCATCCCTCGATTTTATTGTGACGATTACAGCTTTCAGTAGTCAAGAGACAAACTCCATAAAAGTACTCTGAAATTACATTTTTGAAATTCCATCCCTACCTACAACTATAAACTCTGGAGAACTGAAATTTTAATAAAATAACTCAGGAGTATTTGATTTTCTTCTGCCCTGGATCTGCTACCTTATTACACCTATTCTGTAAGCTATTAAATGTTCAGTCCTGTAAAGCCGGCACTTGATCTTCAGAATGTGCAGAGATGCCAAGGTATGACTGAAGAAAGCATGGAAAAGCAGAGGACCACAATGCTATTGACTTTGTTGTGTTAGTTACAACTTCAAATGAGAATGCACAAACTTATTCTCTCTCTATCCACAGTAAGATGAGGGAGAGATGAAGGAATAGAGTTGATTTAATTGTGCAGACATAAATAAAATTTTCACACCAGGGAAAAAGAAGCCATTGCATAAACACTAGACCATTTTCTAGTACATCCAGCAACCTAGAGAAGGAGCTCATCATTGCATTATGACATAAAATCATTATCTTGCAAAAGTCAGAAATGAGATCATAAAAGAGCAATATGTTGTATCTACAAAGGTTGCATATATACAGTTTGATATTTAAGATATCAGACTTAGCGAAGGACAAAAATGCAAAAATCTTATTCAGAAGTGTGCAACAAGGCATTGGCATTATTAGCACCATGTTTGACCAGCTGAGCTTATCAACCCCCCTTCTGCATTTCTAACTAACCATCTCTCATAATATAACAATGTAAAAAAATTAGCTCTCCCTCCCTTTTTTTTCTACTCTCAAAACCTTCATTTCAGAGTTAGAGCGAAATCAAAAAAAGGCAAAAATCTTTCTTATTCAGAATTATGCAACAATGTGAGACAAAACAGGCATTTAACAGGCTTCTGTTTATGTTTTTACCGAAATGAATTTGGATGGGTTTGAAGATCTCTACTTTCTGCAATAACGACTCTAATGAAGTACTTAGAAAATCATGTTTTAGCAATATTTCTGTTATGACAGTAATTGGTAAAAAGAAACAAAACTGAAGAATGCTTGTGGATATTGAGGAAGCAATATTTATTACATTTCAATAACATTTTCTAGGGTACTACTTGCACAACCCTGACTCTGTAAAAGGAGAGAGGATGATGAACTCCTTTACACTGGGGGAAAAAATTCTAGTGATTATTTATTTGTAGTAAATTTTGGAAGATTTATATCATTATAAATAAAACGGGTAAAGAAATATTGACACAACGTGAAAATTACTGCATTATTCCCTGCGATTGACATAATAATAACTTCATTAATTCAAGTAATTGTATAGTGTAATGGATCTTTTTTCACACAGATTTTTATTGCATATGTCAAGCCTTTACTTAATGATATTAATGTAACCTATCATTTCAATTCATCTGCACTGGAGTATCTCAAGGTGAAATTTGGTCATGCAGGACAGGTTTACATGGGAATTAGTTTATTTTTTAGCACTGGGTTTTGTAAACGGACTCAATCCCATTACATACTTCCAAAAGGAACCCACTTCACTGGTCATTCTACCCATGAGGCGCTGTCATGGAATCAGAGGATCTTCTGAGTTGGAAGGGACACAGAAGGATAATTGAGTCCAACTCTTCACTGGCCTGTACAGGGATTGAACCCTGTAATTCACTGGCATTATTAGCACCATGTTTGACTGCATTTCTAACTAACCACCTCACATAACATAACAATGTAAAAAATTAGCTCTCCCTCCCTCTTTTTTCTCCTCTCAAAACCTTCATTTCGGAGTTTGAGTGAAATCAGAACTTTTAAAAGTGGAGAACTGTACCTGAGTAACAGATTCAAGGAGGGTCATTTGGATCCTAGTCCAAGCTGATGGACCAAAGATTTGAACATGTTCCAAGTGAACATCATAATCACTGAAATGTTGGCTATTCAGAAAAAGAGTTCTGGAAGGCTATTCAGAGCTCTGGTTCTCATCTGATCTGATCAATTCCTTCCTGGGTCTGAGAAATATTTACTGTCAAAATTCCTTCAGTACAGGAGATAGCATTTAGTATGAAAATTTCCTGGTAAGTGCAAGTACATAGACAAAGGTATGGAGGATGGTCTCAGTTCCAAATCTAGGATCTATTGTATTATTTTTCTACTGCATTTATTATTATTATTATTATTATTATTATTTAGTATATTTGAGGATTACTTTAATCACTCTGTGTTGATTGGGACCATTAACTCTGAATTGAGATTTACAATGAAAATGGGAGAAAATGTAATGCCTTAATATATTGATATATGGTGGAAAATGTACATGGCATGCATGTCTAATGTAATAAAGGTAACCACAAGGCAGAGTACATGGTTACCTAAACATCTTATTTGTAACAAGAGCATTGTGATAGTGATTTCAAGCAAATGGAGATGTTTGTATGAAAAGCACAATAAGAAAAGGTGACACTGTGGCTTTTAATGAAACTGCTACCAAATGTCAGCTAAGATGTGAAATAAAAGGAAACAGAAAAACAGAAGACTAAAAATAAAAAAAAGCAAGTATGCTACAGGGACAAATTTGGAGGCCTCCAATTTGTATCACAATCTGTTGTTGTTGTAAGTGTTGTAATTCATCTGTAAGTCATCCACTGAGAATTCCCCTGGGAGAGAATGTCTCCTGTTGCTCCTCTCAGTCTCAGCAGAAAACAGGTGTGTATGTGTACTGAAAACAGTGCTACAATATACATATTTCCATCCAGTCTGGGATCTTTTCAGAGATATGGCTGAACCAGATCTAAAATAAACAAAGCTTGTATGAAAGCTGCAGTGTGAATTTGTGCTTGTCATATGATGCCAAAGAGTTATGTAGAAGCAAAACATTTGGAGGGGACAAAGAGTAGATAAAATTCCTAAATCTCCATGGGGTATACAGACTTCTACATGCAACATTCCAATACATTTTTATTAAAGTAATTTAAATCTATGCTGATGTCTGTCCTCCCAGCAACACATATTTCATTGAATGTTTTTGTCCAACTGAATTCCTTCTATTAACTTGCTTTTGACTACTGATATCACTAAGAATTTCAAAATCAGTTCCTAAAAACTGGGATCCAACTCATAAGATGAAAAAAAGTGATAATCGAGATAGGAAGCTATGAAGTCAGAAAGTCTTTCTAAGAAGAAGTTAAACCTCACTGTTACCAGACTGGTGATCTGGTAGTGGTGGACAATACACTGATTTCATAACAGCACTGCAGTTGAAGCTGGATGCAGCATCATTAAGGTTAGGCCTTACTAATGCTGTGCTACAATGCACCCACACATGCCTCTGCTCTGCTTACCTGGCCTCTGTGCCCCTCCCTGCCTCAGACATCACCACAGTTTCAAAGAAATGCTGTTCCAGGGCAGCTTTGGTTTTGGAACAGAGGTGATGTGGCTTTGACAGAAGCTGTATATAATTTCTTCTTAATTCTTGGGATTTAAGGGTTTTTTCATTTAAATCTTGACTAGTAGATTTTATAATTACCTCTGAAATACTATATGATAATGAAAGGCTTGCAGAAGGAGTGTCTAATACCAGTAATGAGAGACCTACAAAATGTTCACCCAAGCTGAAACTGTCCTTTGCTAAAAAGGCTGGTGAAAGACCCATCTCCTTCACGCTTCCTGCAATTGGATGATGTCAGTGAAAGATGAGTGCTTCCACTGAAAGATGCTATTCCCAAGTGCATGACACAGAGTTCTCTTCATCTCAAAACTGCTATGTATAAGGCTGGAGAGAAGAAGAAATTACAATCTGCATAGTTCTCCTGAAACAAAATCTACAAAATCTGCAAACCTATGGCTTCCAGTGTTTGGTAGAAGGGAGGTAGAACATTAATCTTTTTCCTCTTGCATAAAACCTTCAAAATCTGTAAATACAATATACTTTTCCTTTCCTTTAACATTTGTGCTTATTTTATAGGTGTGGCCACTGAATGTGAATTACAGTTTGAAAGTCATTAGTCTTTAATCTTAATTTTAAAGAAAAGTATCACAGGAAATTAAAGCTCCACATTGAGGAGCAGAAGACACAGTCACAAGCAGTCACAAGGCATTCACAGTTTTGTGAGAATGGCATGCTGATAGTGAGAGCATATTATTTTATGTTTCCCTCACGTGGAGTCTTACCTAGTGCCGATAACAGTATAATACTGGAGTAGACAGACATCATCTCTGATCCTGAGCAGTAGTACCTTTTTTTGTCCTTACTTTATTAGTGATATATCCTTGAAATTTGGTTGTCGATGTATGCTACTGAAAGCTCTGATTTCAGGAAGTCCCCTTGGATTTAACTACAGGTAAGGATGTTTGACCTCTGGATGACAGAAATCTCTCCAGATTTTCCAAGTTAACTGATTCTCACATCCCTCAGGCTCTCACATATGTATAAAATAAAATGTACACAGCTCTAAACAAGTGTTTGTAGTGAGGAGTATTTAACCTTTATGAAAAAACCAAAATGTCTAGGCCTATACACAACACTGCAGTAATGTCTTCAAACATATCATCATTAGAAAATATATCAATTATCCATATGGAGATTATTTTGTGTTGCTGACACTGTGAAAGTGAAATGTACAGCTGAAATAAGCAGAACCATATTTTTAAGTGATTAAGTTATTTTAAAAAATCAGTCAAGAGAAAAGATGAGATAAAATTCATATACATATATGAATTAATTTCATGTGTGTGTATAAACAAGCAAACAGACAAACAAACACACACAGAGTATTTGTGAACTCTGAAAAAAATGTCCTGAAATTAGGCAGACAGCTCCAGTATATCTGACAGGTATTTGAAGGAACCACAGTTGAACTGTAAGACACCTGACTACTGATACTTGCAAACAAAATGAATTCAACTGTTGTAATTTTGCACAAGTTCCATCGGGGTTTGAGAGGTTGCTTTTTATTGTTAGTGTGTTTTAATTAATTCAGCTGTTCTAAATAGATTATTTGGATGCAGATATTACTACAAGTAACACATAAGAAAATAAGATACAACCCAAATAAGTGTAAATCCACCTTCATAAAACTAATACAACCTTCTGTCATTCTCACTATAAAAAACAGTGTGGTTAATCATGTGAAAATATTGGTGCTTTCTCCTAGGAAATATGACAAGAACCTTGATTGCATAGAAATTGGATAGGGAAAAATGCCATTTCTTCAGTGTCAGACTAACTGCTGCTGCAAGAAATATTGGATGCAGAATATGTTTTTTTTGTTTGCTGTAAGGATGCTTTTCCCATAGTTCATGTCATTTTTTTTTCAACTGAGGAATAGACTTAACTGTGTAAACATTAAACATAGTTTTGGGTCTGTCTTTTTCTCTCTGATTTCTCTGTGTTGCCTTCCATCTTAATAACTATGCACTAATGTGCAGGACTGATTTTTGGAAAATACAACAGACAGTGAATTTAAGACAGACTATGGTTTCAAGCTGTATTTATCATGACTCTGTGTAGCCCTCTTTTGAAGGTTTCCTTGAGATCTACAGTAGAGGCCAAGCTCAGTTCAGAACACTACAGTTTTGGGTGCTTATAGCAGAAAACTTACTGTAGTCTGCCAATCTAAGACCTCCAGGTCTGCAAATGACTCCTCTGATATGCAGACAGAATTGTTTGCAAATACTTGCACTTGACGCCAGGAAGTAGCAGAACACAACACACTGGGGCTTCATGGGCTACTTCCTGAGCCAGAGGACCAAAGGAATATGGGAAATGACTGGTTAGAGAAAGGCAGTTGTTGGATGCTTTATCCCTTTCTTGTCTGAAGGACTGGAAGCCAAAAAAAGCAAAATGAATAGTGGGAGAATCTGGGCTGAATCAGACACCCAGAGACAGACAGCAGATGACTAATGAGGTAAGTGCTGGACTCTGGGATGACCAGGACTGGCTAGAATATAGGAGAAAGAACTAATGAAAAGGGTAGGAAAATAAAGGTACACGGCATGTAAAAGTGGTGAAGAGCTAAAGCATGTGGAGAAGCAAAATAGCCAGAGAAATGGACTGAGCCAAGGAATTGGGAAAGAAAGTATGGATTGGGAGTGAGCCTAATTTCAAAGCAGGACTAATTTCAGCAGAAGGAAAGCAAAGGAATATAGAATGTAAGATTGGCTGAAATGACTGGCAAAAGACTGAATAAAAAGCTGATTGCAAGGGGGATGGTTGCGTGAAAACCAGGCTGGGACTGGTTGGAGACTTAACCAGCAAAATATAGAATTTTTTGGGAAAATGTTCTTGATTTGTCCTGAGAAGCCTGTGAGACCATGCTCATGGAACAGTGAAGTGAGCTGCCAGGCCTTGGGGGGAAATAAAAGAGAATCAGAACTGTGTCAAGGAGGATCAGCCATGGCACCAAACCAAAGTGGAGTCCATGGCTTGGAGTGATTCAATTCTCTGTCTATCAGCTACTCTTTATGAAATTTGCCTGTCAAGTGTCCCATAGGTCATCAATATGGGACCTTACAGACATTAATAATCTACTCCTTTACTTATTCTATTAGAATAGGTGTCAAAAATGGGCTTGGGAGAACTATATTTGAATTCAAAATTGCAAAGAGAATATAGAGGTGAAAAGAAAATTAATTTATATTTTGTAAATAATATATTGCAGAGGTCTTTTTCTTGTTAGATATAAATTAATTCAAATTTAGGTTAAAAATGTGCAAACTGAGCATCTTTCATTCCTTCTGCAGACTCATCTAAGTCATCTCCTTCCTTATAACTCCCCCATAATGTCCCAGTCCCACAGATAATTTTATAGACAGGCTGCCCTTTCCAGCACTTGAGAAAAACAAAACATGGCAAACCAAAACCCCAAATCCCTATTGGAATCATCCGGGAAAAGAAATAGCTCACCTGAGATGGTTTTTGTTATCATAGGTTAATTTCCATACCATGGGACACCCAGTCTGTAAGTTCAAAGTGAAAGACATACTGTTTTGAATATTCTGACCAAATATAACTGAATGATTAACCCCAAAAAAGCACTATCTAGCATGAAACAGAATAAGAAATACGTTTTCTTCCTCCACCTAACCTTTCTAGCTGTGATTTTTGTCACTTAGCTAAGGTGGTATGTTTCTGAGGCTTGTAGCAGCCTCATTCTGCTCTGTCCATAGCTGTTTCAAAATAATGTTTTCTGCTTTAATGATTAGATTTTCCATTTCAGTGCAATGTCTCTGCTTGTGTACTTGTCCCTTCTGTGCATGCCTTGTCAATGTAATTAAACATTACAAATGCCCATTACAATGTACTCTGGAGGAGAATATTCCCAGCAACTCTGCCAGATGCGATCCTCCAGCTCACATCACAGTAGTTAATGCACAGACCTTTCAGCAACTGGCACAATTGTATCACTCCTCTCATCCATCATGCTGTATCCAAATGTTTTGTTTCCTTTGGCCAGCTTTAATGCTCTTTCTTCTCACATGGGTCTTATTTTTCAATAGCAAGTTCTAGCAGGTTCTGCAGCCTTTCTGTCCCACAGAAGATCAGATGACTAGAAACAGTCCTCAGTAAAAAGCAGTTGGCAGCTCAAGGAAATGAATGAGGTAGATGTTACAGACAATAGGGAGACTGAGATTACAAGAAGGTGGGAAAAAGAAATGGTTACTTTTGTTGGATTAAACAGTAATTTCTCTTTGCTGATTTAAATCTTTGCTTGGAAGATGATTAGATTTTCATAGTGTGGGGTAATTTATGTTTCCCTTTTGGAAGACTGAAGTAGCTTCAGTAGCCTTTAAGGAGCTCCTGTGTATGCCCTAGGCTGCCCATGAACATTAAAGATTTCTTCCCCACCCACCCTCACTCCATGATAGAATAGCTGGCCTGAGCTCTTCACACACGGAGAGAGGAGACAAAAGTATTCCTCATTATCTACTGCTGGAAGCTGCGATACTTTTGGTTGTTGAAATATGATTGTAATTTGTGTATCTGAGAGACGAGCTTACATCTAAACTCAGTGAACAATTTCTGGGTTTTAATTATCTTGCCATAAATTCTGCTTATCTAAATAATCATGTTTTAGTAATGAGACAAAAAATAATTAACCAAGTACACCACTCAGTAGAGGCATATGGTATTCTGGACTTCAAAACAACTGTAAAGAGAAAGCAGTGCTTGTAATTAATGCTTTTATGTAGTTAAAAAAAATTATATTGCTGTCATGGAGAATAGAGAGAAACAGAAAATGTAGAAGTTCTCCTGTTACAGTTCTTGGGTCCAATCTTGAGAAAAGACAGGACGGGGGTATTTTAATCTTCCTAATTTATGCTTTATCTGTTCATTTTATTGCATTTGGTTGTCAAAGAGAGTGTGTTCTTCTACAGAAGAACTGCAAACTTTTACTCTGTGGAATTGCTCTAGATAAGAAAGCTTTTCCTGTGAGAAGACAGTATGACATATTCTGGCCAGTGTTAGTGGTTGTCTTCTGATGTAAGTTTTTTTCTGAGATAATTATTTTGAGAAGAAGGGGTAGTCATTTCCCTAAAAACAGAAAAAAATTCACTGCAGTTGTCAGTTGCTTGTGAAATATAACTTTACATCTGTAAACACTTAGAAAGGGATTTGCCTAAGTTCAACCCAAAGAAGAGCAATGACCATCCTTTTGAGTTCAAAAGCTTTACCTGTAGAAAACTTCATACCATAAAATAACACAGAGTAAGTACTGGGAGAAGTAAGGCATATCCTGAATAAGTAAGGGGTCTCTTCATGAAATAGGCCATCTCTGTCCTTTCAGAGTATGCAACTCAATCAGTCAGTCTGTCACTCTTTAACAGGAATAATTCACAAGTGAGACCTGTAGATAAAAATACTTTCCCCTCCACCCTAGTCCTTCTACGCCATCATGTCATACTTTCACAGATTTCACTAAATAGCTTCTTCTACCAGTACAGACATGGATGGTAAGAGGTAATTCACACTTTTGAACCAATGTTTCTTTGCCTAGGGTCTGAGTTCATGTAGGCTTCCCTCTCAGGCCTATCTGGTCATGGATTCTCCTTTACACTTTTCTTACAAGCTGTGACTCTAAAAAATAAATTCAGGTTTGGGGTAGAGAGTGTCAGATTAGGGATAGTCCCTAGTTCAGGATGGCTCCATGTTTCTGTGAGACCTGAGTTTGCTTTAGCTCTATTTAGACCAGTTTAAAGCTGCAGCATCTGTGAGGAGTTGAAATAGGGCCCATGCTTTTGGCATGATATGCTTACCCCTAGGGGGCAAACTCAGTGGGAAGTGGATATACCAAGGCTGTGAGGGCCCTTTGCCCTGGAGAACATTCATGGAGAAGGGATGGCTCCATGCTGGCCCATCTGTGAACCTGGAGCACCCTGAAGGAAACATACGTATGAGAGAAACTGCCCCAGAAAGTGCAGTTTTCCAGCCCAACTAATATTCTACTTGATTTATTAAATTTCAGTTTGCTTGTGAATTAGTGATTTCCAATCAGCTGTTTCTAAACATGCTGCTTTCCTTGCACTGTTGCATGGAAACCTCCATCATTCTATGCAGGAGAGTTGCAAAGACCACCAACTCATGAAATAGAAGTATTTAATTTAATCAATTAAAGAATTTATTTCCCTTTTTTTTTTTTCCCCCCAGAAAGGTCTTGCAAGGATAACTCAAGGGAAAGAGGGTAGGGGAAAGAGAGAGATTTCCTGATGAGACTTGTATTTGCCTCCTGGGGCAAATGTTCTTTGAAATAATTTAAAACAGCAGAATAACCCAGTACTTTTAAGTAAACTAGCAAGACCTTCATATCAGCAACATTTGCATCATGAATCACAGTCTGTGTCACAAGTCAGGAGAGAGTAAGATCCTGCTGTATATTGTTTGGCATCTCTCTCTTGCCCAGTATTCATTCTATAACACTTTGTGCCTGTGTTTTGCAAAAATAAAATGTTGGGCACATGAAAATATGTCTAATTAAAATAATTTTGGTAAAAATATGTGAAAACCAAATTTTATTTCTATTTAAAAAAAAGTGTTAATGAATAGAAAGAAAGCAAAGCATATCTTGACACAGGAGGATTTAGCAAACCAGTTTCCAACAATATATAGAAGTGCCTTATACTCCCCATTTTAATAAAATCTATCAATATCTAGGACATTGAAACAGTGACTGTTTCAGGCAAAGGTATCATTTAAATTCAGAAGAGATTATGTGCATGTGCATTTAAATAATTGTAGTGCAATTTTCAACCATCTCTGTGGATACCATGGTTTATGCTACCCCTCTCTGTTTCTGGCATTTTAAGGTAATTTCTTTCCTGTTTCTTGTAATTTGATTTTTCTCCATTTCTGTTTTCCTCTCCTCATCCATCTTTTCCTCCAAGCTTATCTTTAATGTCATCTGAACACCACTATGAAAAGATATGATTATATTAGAATAAATTTGTCTGATTTTTATTATGACGACAGATGTGAAGCTTATTTTTCCCTTAGAGATAATGATTAAATGTCTCCTTGCTATTGCATTGAAGAAAAAGAATCTGAAGTTGAACAGAAAGGCTGAATTTTTGCCCATGGATCTATTTATCTTGACAATTTAAATTCACAACAGCACAAATTATCAGTGTATAACATAAATATTTTCTGTAACTACTATTCTTTTACATTTGACTTTATAAACATATGAAATTTAGGACAAAATTGAAACAATCATCATTGTTTAATTATAAAGTTGCTTTTTGATATTTCTCTCTGAAGAGATAATTTTTCACACAACTAATTGTTACTTTGGTGTATAACAGATTGCCTTTTGACACTTGGTAACAGCAAATGCATAAAGGCAAAACAAGTACATTTTTGCAGGTTTTCTAACCACAAATAGCACATACCTCATGATCTCCGAACAGACTTAAGTATCACTCGTCAGCAGCTAACATACTGGGACAAATCTAGGAGCAGACAGTACTACTTAGGCACATTTATGTTGTGCTGGTTTAACCTAGAATCCAGGGTTTTTTTCTTTTCTCAGCAGCTCATGGTAGAATTCAGTGCTGATAAAGTGATACATGGTAGGTGCTGTGAATAAGCATAGTTAAAAGGATTTTATAATGAAAGCTTCTCATGGCTCCTCAGGCATGCCACGTGGTCTAAGGGTTCACTTGCTCCTGTAGCAGTTCCTGAGCTGATAGCAGAGAAATTTCCATTCTATGCAGTCCTGAGAGAAGATAAAAGAGACAAATAGTTGTTTTTAATTTTTGTTAAATATTAAATCATGTTTCTAAATTTTCCCCCTGTAGCTTAAATGACATTTAAGTTACTTCAACAGAATTTGTCTAACACCAGGCGCACCTCTTACCTTTTTCTGACAGTACTTACATGGGAACTTTTATGAAAACTATTGCTTTTCTAGTTAGTCAGCATATTATCTCATAGAAGTGACAATCATGATGGCAATAAAACAAAGGAAATACAGTTTTCATCATGGAAAAAACATACAGTGCTATAAATGACTTAAATGTTTTGTTTGTAATATTGAGATCACTAATACTTCTTGGAATTTAGAGACTTGTTATTTCATTGCATTAAATTATTTTTCATCATCGTCTTCTTGAATTTTACAGGATGCAAGATGTTGTGAGTAATTTCAGTCTTCTGTCTGTATTAGGAAGATAGCTCTATTGTCAAAACATTGACATTTTATTCAACACAAAAAGTAAGTTTGTTAATATGCAGTCTGAGAATATAAATCTTGATGTGTTTTGAAACATGAAGGTGGTGCATGTTAAATACTTTCATAGGAAAGTTTTAATCTATCTATGATTCATTAATATTTTGAGAGGAACACAACAAAGCTGTAATTCTGTCAGACTGTCTTTTAGACTTGATGTGCCTCTGAACTGGGCAGCCTTGGGTGTGTCAGTGAGAGGGGGTAGTCACCCTTTGGCAGTTCAGGTCTCTGTGCCAGCAATGTTCTCATTGCCATGATATCAGTTGGAAATGATTGCAGGGGGAAGCAATTGGTTAATCAGAAAACTTGTACCTATGCAAAATTACCTGAAAATTACCCAAAAATTTTGAAGATCCAAAAGTACAAAGGCTGAAATGTAGCATGTGCAAGTGAAAGTCATGATAGGTGTGTAAGAGTACCAGCTCTACTATTGACACAAATAGTAGAACTGGTACTATTCATGTTTTTCTACATTCCTTTATATTCCTTTATATGTTGTGTGTGTGTATTTGCGGTTAAAACTGATTGTGGCACGATCGTAGTATATGTCTTTATTATTTTAATTTACTATTAGCATAAATACTACATTAAAATTCTTTCCAAGTTATGCACCAAGCAGGTGCTGTGGTGTGGCCAGGTGTGTTGACCCTCCATCTCTGCATTGGCACCACAGAGGAGTCCTCTAATGCAGAGCTTACACCTGGCTTAATTTCTTGCAACCTGCCATTTCTCATGGAAAAGTGTGGAGTCTGTCCTCAATGGGCCATGAGATGCCCCTGGCAGGAGATCCCTGGCTGTTGAGGCAGGTGTTTTGTTGTCATGGTCCATTCCACACCCATCATGGAGTTTCCAGGTGGAGGGGCACCACTCAGGCATGCTGGACACTTAGCCTGGTGCAGTGACCCAGCAGCAGGCAATGCTGCTTGGCAGGCACTGGGGCCAGGTTGGAGCTTTCTGAGCGGGTGGTGTCCAGCAGCATGCACTGTCCACAAAGTGTATGAGGTGTGATGCCCTCCAGATGGCAAATCTTGCTGTGCCATCTGGGGTACTGCCATGCTCCACTGGGTGCTCAAACACCTACACAATATTTGTGGCTGTGGAATGTGGTCTTGCAGTGTCCTCAGGGTGCCTCAGCAATTCAGTGTAAATGCAGCTACAGGCAACTGTAGTGCAGGTATGTCCCCAGAGAACATCATTAACTTTTTTATGATTTAGCTACTTATAAGACTGAATAGCCTTAAAGAAGGACTCAACATTATATAGCATCAGATTATGATGGCTGTTTTTAAAAATCCAGGACTTGATTTTATATACCAGTATTTATTGTTACATTGGGTTTCCTTGCTGCCAAGTGCTCTTGTGACCTGATCACTGCTGTACATCTATTTACTTTCTGTTGGAGAGCTGTAGTCTTATGGTGAATAAAGAGCAATAGGCAGACTATTTGGTGGCACAATAAATTTTGTTGTTAAGCTATGAGGCTGTATTTTCTGCTTGTTTGTCCAGAGTGGCTCTTGTTTCCAAGGTCTAAAGCATCTATCTCTTCTATTTTGCAAAGACTATATATATTAAGAGTGTTTTCAAAGTAATTCTCAGGAAATGTATGGGAAAGAAAGGAAGGAGGAAAAGAAGAGAAAGAAGGAAACCTGAAAATCTACTTCTGACAGCCTATAATTCAATGATAACATTTCAGAGTCATAGACAAAATTAATAGAACTGGAAATTATATTAGCCATGCCTATATATTTCTGTCACTTTCTGTCCATTTTTATTTTATAGTCATGTTATACTGCTTACTGAGATTATGATTGTGATGTTCTATCTTTATTACTTTGTGGCCTAACCTTTCAAGTCTGAGCTTTCATGGACTAAACAATAAATTTTGCTATAACAACCTCACTTAATTCCCCTATAAAACTAATGTTTCCTGATGCTTGTTCACTGGTGTGTAGTATAAATGTGGCATCCATAAATTTTAGAATTTAGTCTCATTTGGTCCATACAAAACAATAATAAAAGTCTATAAACCAGGAAGAACTAAGATGAGATTATTCAGTAGTAACTGTATCTAATTCTGTTCTCCAAATGAAAAAGTATAATTCAAAAATGCCTTGAAAGGCAACATTTCCCAAAATTACATTTGCAATATGACTGATCGCTAAATTCACTCTTTAGCTTTTACTTAAGGACTAAAGTGTTACTGGGAGAAGGTATGGATGGAGGGAAGGGTAATGAGGACCAAGACCTCTGTCAGTAAATGTGTGAGCTGTGGAGTTGTGTGAAGCAGTATACAATTAGTTATGCACCTCTCTGAGAAAGTAGGGAGAGACAGGCATGTCTTTCTCCACTGACAGTGAATGCTGTCTGCCATAGGGATCTGTAGTTAATGGATGACACTGCCTAGCATGAAGCAAGGAGGAGAAAAAGGAAAGCTGGTTTTCTGAAAAAAAGACTTTCTATATTAAAAACTCTTGCCAGATTTCCTCGTACATTGGATGTAAATAACAGCCTAAGCTCAGCTTTCATTTTGTAATAGTCCGTTGCTCTCCTCTGGATTCCAGATGTGCACTTCTAATAGCAATAATGACAAAGCACAGCTTCTCATTAACACTAATGATGTGACTGTGAATTGGCACTGTGACAATACAAATGTTTTCTGGACTACTTCAGCTTTTTGCCTTACACCTACCCAAATCTCTCTTCACCTGAGACATTCAGGTAATGACTTTCCCTTACCAGATTCCTGGTGGGATTTATGTAGTTTTCCCCCCTTCTCTTATTTTGTTTTTCTTGGGGTGTCTTGAACAATACTCTCTGTACAGTTAGATTTTTTTTTTTTTGTACAATCAGTGGCTAGAATAGAGATGTCTTAAAAAGAAAGATGTGAAAAGGGAAACCAGCAGCCAATGAATAATGAATCATTGGGAGATTATGTATAAAATTATACACAGAGAGAAAACTGAGAACAGAGGCAACTTTGATTATCCTCCTGTGTTCATATTTCTGCCATCCCAGGTTTGTCAATGATATGGTTGACAGATATATTTTTCCAGATTATATAATTTATTTTTATAATTTATAATTTCAACTCTGGAAAGAAGTTCTAGATAAAAAGGGCTTGATGGCAAGAGTCAGTTTCAGCAGGAAAAATTATCTGCATTCTTTCAGCATCTATGTTGGCTACCGCATGTATTTGTGAAATGTTCTTCATTTAGTCTTTCTAAGTGTCTAAGAGATCTTATTATTTTTAAACATAAGATTATTCACAATTTGATTAAATTAAAAGAAATAAGTCTCAGAAGGCAAGCGTGTCTTTATTCAAATAGAACTGAATCTTCTTCTATAAATATGTAAGTGGCTACGTGATGTCATTGTACAAAATTATGTTGAAAATGTGAATCTCAGAGAGCTGTTTATAGTCTTAAAAAATGTAACCTTAAGGATTCAGGAAATTAAATCAGCTAAAATTAGGCACACCTCAGAACTGGTTTACATCAATTTTCTTTGCAATTTATGCTGGCTGCTCAAATATCATGGAAGTGAAAGGTACAAAAATGGATGGATGAATTAACAGATGGATATGAAAAATCAGAAAATTAGTTTAAATTTCAGGATTTGAATAAATTAAGCATGACAAGCATAACACAGGAACCCATTATTTATTTAGTTCATTTAGCTTTGTTTTTATTATAAAAATATTGTCAGTACATATTGGAAATCTCATTTATTGCAGAATAGAAGAACATGAAGTTGGCATCTGAGGATGCCAAACCCAGAACTGCAAGAAAACACACATTCTTCTGGCAGCATTAGGGTGTGATTCAGAAAAATATGGTCATGATTTAAGAAAGTTTTGCACAATTTTGCTACTAAACTGACAAAATAAATTTTAACTGACAATGTTCCCTCCCTTATTATTAGATTATATGTAAATAATGTCAACACTAAAATTAAGCCATTTTGAACTGATAATTTTCATACTGTTTGGTTAGGTGCTGGATAACATTTGAACATTTTTGTGTTATTCAGGGATAATGCATCATTGAATATAATTGAAAACATGAACTTCTGGAGATTTTGCATATTACTTCACAGTGGAAAGAGTGTTGTGCATATCAGAATTTAGGAGGGGAGCTCTACATGTAACGATTTGTCCATTCTTTCCTAAATGAATACATATATAAACATTTGTTCCAAAATAAGAAGTTAGTTTCTTTTGTTCTTGGACTACATACTTTGATATAGTGGCATCAAAAATTTTTATAGCCTGTTTTGGCTGCCAGGATAATCAAGTGCCAATAACTTCAACTATTCAATGACAGAACAATCTTACTAGCTTCCCAATCACTGAAGAGCTAAGTAAATACACAAATAATTTTCACATCTTTGTTGATCTAGTTAATTATAGTGTAGGAGAAAGACTAGCAGCTGTCCTGCATATGTTTAATTTTTGTGCTTGTTTTCCTCCCCCCTGATTTGAACTTCACATGACTTCTTAAGTATTTTGGAGGTTAATAGACTGATTCAACTCTTTTTATCCATAGCAATCCATGGATATTATAACCCTCACAAATAAAAAGTGAAAAAAGATGCTAGAAATATCTCTAGTATGAAAATAAATCTCAAAAGAAAACAGATGCTGGGTAAATATCTTTTGGCGAACTATTTTTAAAAAGCTTTGACAATTAGCAGCAAAAATTTGGACACGAAAATCTTTTAACTCATGCAGGCCAAACTTACACTGCAATAGTTCAGCCCATACAATTTTAAAACCAAATTTCAAGCAGCCAATTGATTATTTTACTTTTTTATAACTGTCAGCAGAGTTTGAGAATGATATATTTTTCTTAATGGCAATCTAATAAAATTCCAGACAGGCCCACGTATTGAGATTACCTGTAAAAGACCCAGCACTTGCACTGAATGGGATATATTTTGGAAACTAGTATTTGTTGAATAAGTGTGGGTTCTTCAAGGCAGTTAATCAGCATGACTGCTCTTTTCAAAAGTAAAAAAAATAAAAAAAGGAAAAATACAGATCTTTCAAAGTGAAGATTAAAAATAATTTTATCCAAATAGGATTTGGTCTAAATATACTGACAGGCTTCAAGTTCTGTACAGCTTGAGAGTAGAACATACTTTATGAAAGCTCCTATTTACGTTGTGTCTTCTATTTCATCACATTTTACTGATCTAAAGACTGCTTTCCTTCTTGATCTGCTGCAAATTTTTACAAGACTTATAATTTGACAAATCACTTTTGTAGCACTACAAAAGAAATGGCTTTTATTACGGAACTCAACAGCTGACAAAAAGTCAGGCAAACTTAGGTCAATGAGGGGAAAGTACAAACAAATCCAAATATATCCATGAAGAAACCTGGAAAGAGAAGTTTAACAGTTCTTGTTACTGGGAATTCACCTGCCAAATTTTAGCCATGAGCAAGTTTGGCATGTAGAATTACCTGGTTGCCTAGACTATTTCTCTAGCAACAGGAAAAAGACCAGCACTTCTGGTAAATATTTAATTCTGATTAGCGTAAAGGACCTCACCTGTAATGAATATTTAGTATCCTTAATCAGCTTCTAAAATGCTTCAAATAAAAATAATAACTCAACAAAAGGCATTCTGGGAATACTATTAATATTGAGTAAATATACCAACTTGCTTATGTCCACTGCTGTGAAAAATACTAAAAAGTGTTTTTATAAATGCATGAACAACAAAAGGAGAGTCAAGGAAAATCTCCATTGTTCATTGGATGCAAAGTGCAGAACATTGTCACTGAGGATGTGGAAAAGGCGACGGTAGTTAATGCCTTCTTTACCTCAGTCTTTGAGAGTAAGAATGGTTATCCTCAAGGCAGCTGGCTCCCTGGGCTGGTAGAGACAGGGACAGGGAGCAGAATAGACCCTCTGCAATCTGGGAGGAAGCAGTGAGTGATCTGCTGTGACAACTAGATGCTCACAAGCCTATGGAACTGGATGGGATTTGTCCAAGGTCACTGAGGGAGCTGGCAGACAGCTCACCAAGATGATCTCTTTCATTTATCATCTGTCCTGGCTAACCAAGGAGATCCCAGATGACTGGAGCTTGGCCAATGTGACACCCATCTACAAAAAGGCCTGGAAGAAGGATCTGGGGAACTACAAGCATGTTCAGCCTAATTTTTAGAATCATAGAGCAGTGCAGATGAAGAATGACCTTGAAAGATTGTCTGGTTGGAAAGAAAGCCTAGATCACAGAATCAGGATCGCAGAATCGTGGAATATTCTGAGTTGGAAGGAACCTACTCTAGGATCTTGTCCAGTTGCATCTTGAAAACCTCAGCCCAAATTAAGGCGCAAATGAGACCATATGCCAGTGACAATAGCACGGATTTTATTTGATACTATCTATGAGGGAAAGAAAAGGGGAGAGAAAGAAATGGGAAAAGAGGAGCTTGGGGAAATATAGGGAGGGAGAGAGTGAGGTGGAGACAGACTAAATAGAAAGTATTACCACTCTATAGATCCCAGTGGCATCCTGTTGATCCCCATCTTCTGGTCTTCTTCATTTTGAAGGTCCTCTGAAAAGCATAGAATCCAATAATTAATATATGCTCAGGCCAGGTGGCAATGTCCAGGTACATCTTCCCTGGGGGCAGGGGGGATAATCTCTTGCAACAGACTGAGTCTGTTCCATCATGTACAGTCCTGTGGTGCAAGGCCTCTGGAGAGCACTTTGGGGGTCTTTGATGGATTATGACACCTCCTCAGCTGCCTCTCACATCAGTTTGGCTGGGGTTCCACTGCTGGGCCAGTTTATGAAAGGGAGGATGGGTGTTCAGTGCCCCTGACCAGCGGTCACACCTGAAACCTCCTGCCCCTCACCCTAATTTTGGGTGAGGGTGTTCTGTGTAAACCTGGCTTCTGTGGGCTGTGGTCTCCCCCTCCCCAAATTCAGCCAGAGGTGACTCTTAGCAGAGGTGCTGGGTTTGGTTCTCTTCTGGATGCCTTTTCCCCAGACTTGTTTGTTTTTTCCTAGGCCTGATGATTGAGGAATGTGTTTCTGTTTATCTAATCAGTAGTCTGACTTTCAGTCCTAAGTACAAGTCAGGCATTCTTTAGGGAGGGATGGTATTTATAACAATTAAAAACTTTATATCAATGTTTGAGGCACGAGCTATTTCAATCTCTGACACTTCTAAGAAGTTGAAACCCTTCACAGTGCAAATGGTACCCACTGGCCCTCACCTTCTTCCCACGGCGCCTTCAGAACAGAGATGACAACCTTTGTCTTCTTTAAGTATAATACTTAATAAATGGAAAACTTAATAAATACTTACTAAAATGAGGTTATTCCTGAGCTTTCCCTTCTCTAGAGAGAAGAGCCCTAACTTCTCCAGTCTTTCCTCAAAGGGTGGACTCTCTGTCCTGAAAAATGGCAAATTTATTTTCAAATGAATTTGAAAATAGCATCCCACTCATACTGTAGTTTTTTAGACAGCTTCTTTTTCAGCAACCTTGCAGGCAGAAGTGTTAATTCTTTTTAGGATTGTTTTCAGACAAACTGAAATAACTTTGAAAAATATCCAATTATTTTCAGTGTGAAGTGTGCTGCTTTATTCTCTTGGGTATAATAAGGTCATAATGTGGATGACTAGGTCACTACCGTTCATCAATGGCTACATGAACATGAAATAACATCTGGTGGTGGGATGGGATATGTATACCCTATAATAGTAATTTTAAACTTTATAGAAGAATGATCTAAATTCTCTTAGGAATAAATTAAAAAACAATGGCTGAAATTTGAAATTTATTTTCCTGGGCTTTGTCTCAATGACTGGAACATTTATATCGTATTGTCAAATGTGCAAACTTTAGTTACAAGCTTCTGTGAATTAAAAACATATTTCTACTTGTAAAAAAAAAAAGGTTATTTTTACACAGAATGACTCTTTTTTTACTGCTCAAGAAACAGCGTAAAATATTATTTGTTAGATTTAATTCAAATCTCCTAAATATAGTGGAAGACTAAAGTCAGTCTACAAGAGGGCTAGAGAGGGACTTTTTACAAGGGCATGTAGTGATGGGACAAGAGGGAATGGCCTTAAACTGAAGAAGTGTAGGTTTAGATTGTATATTTGGAAGAAATTCTTTACTGTCAGAGTGGAAAGGCACTGGAAAAGGTTGCCTAGAGAAGGTGTGGATTCTCCATGCCTGGAAGTGTTCTAAGCCATGTCGGATGGGGTCCTGAGCAACCTGGTTTAGTGGAAGGTGTCCCTGCTCATGACAAGGCACTTGGAACTAAACTATCTTTCAGGTCCCTTCCAAGTCAAGTCATTCTATGTTCATTCCTGCATCAGTGACTGGAATAAGCCATCACTATGCATCAGGAAGCATCACTATGCTTCCACCACCATCTCCTGCTATAAGTCTATCTCAAGCTACCCAGAGATATCCCAGTCTTGCAATAATTGAAAAATTAAGTAATTATGGTATTTTACATCATGTACAACAAGCAATAATTAGTCCTAATTAATTGATAGACACAGCCATCTGTATTCATATACTTCACATATTGGGGAAGGAGAGGCTGCATTATGATGCAAAAATTCGTTATGTGTTGTGTGACATATTATGTGTGTCAGAATGTACACGCACCCTTTTCTAACTTGGAAGGCAGCTGACTCATGGTAAGATGGCAATCTTTGGTTTGGTATAACTTGTTCCTGAGCAAAAGGTTCGCAGCTCCAAAAAACACCCATTAAATTCATGAAGCCCTGCTGATAAGCTTTATATATAAAAATCTTTTTAAATAAGCAAAGGCAAAATTGTGTTTTCATCAACAGTTTTAATTACCAACTGAGTGTGTTGTGAGCAGTATTTAACAATAGTAACAACTTAACTGAATGATACACAGAAATATTTCTACTGGCTCTTACCAAAAAAACAGGACCAAGATGGCCCTGGTAAACTCATTGAATGCTTTTCACTAAGATTTCAATGGTTCTTTTACTTTCCCTTGAACTCTGCAAAATAAGAAAAGTCTGAATAATCGTCATACATTCTTAATCAAATTATGATGAAACAGTATTGGGATATTTTTTAAGACTGGGTTTAAGTTGATGTCTCAGGGATAGGTAGCTATAATAACCTTTCTAGCATTTAGTATTTTCTGTGGTATTGATAACATATTGCTACTGTTAATTGTTAGTCTTGATTTTAAGACTACAGACTTCAAAAGGCCAGATTGCCTGAGGATTAAGAAAAAATACCTTTGATTTGAAAATGAATGTTTATATCTTGAAAAGACTCCAGTGCGTTTATCCAGGTAATTTAAGAGGGAATTCAGACTGGATTTAAGTCTGCTGAGTTAGACTTAATAATACAGATTTGTGTTTCAAAAGACTTTAAATGCAAATATCAACCCTTTGATGGGATATTGCTGTTGTTAACTTTTGTCCTGCATGATGTCATTTAATCAGCAACCTGATTCAACAAGTGTGTAATAAGGTCAACTGGCCTGACAAACAAACAAACAAACAAACAAACAAACAAACAAACAAAAGAGACATCAATAAAGATAACATTCGAAATTGAAGGAAAAAGAAAGACAAGAAGAAAATGACGTTCAACAATTTGTCTGATAACTATGGAATTAAAGATATAAGCATGAAAGCACTCTTCTCTCAGTATACTAATAACAAACTGCTTCCTTCATGTCTTTTCTTCTATGGATTTATTTAAACACAATATTCTTAATCATGAAGTTATAAAGCAGTATAGTTTTGCAGGACACTTCAGTGCAATAAAACTCAAAATCACTTTGCTGCATTCTCAAATATTTTTTTCTCAAATATGGACTAGAAAGTAAAACATATCACTTAATCACTTTGCCTCTGTAGGAGGTTAGTACTCTGAAACTTTTGTTACACATTATGAAAATAAACATTATTTAGTGTGATAATACTAAAGGAAATATTGCTGAATATGAAGTTGAGAGTTGATACAGCAGATAGTGAAAGTTATATTACACCAAAAAGTCACTCTATTCTGAAAATGTTCTACTCAATACTTCTGATAATAATTGAATGCTATTATGATGCATCCCATACCTCATATGCTATCATATTTTCTTCTTGCAAAAGAGGAAAATATTAAAATATTAAAATCTGAAGTTCACATTTTGATAACTTTTTTCTGGAAGTTAAATTCACAAACAGGACAACAATACCACTTTTTGGCTTTTACTTTACCTTCCCAAAGAATTTACACTTTATGAGTCAGCATGAATGTTTTAGGTCAATGCTGCTAGAGCTGCTGCCTTGAAAATGTTATCTTATTATTACTTTTCTTAAAAAAGATTTTTCCATAGAAGTAGAAAGATTGTACTAAAATAAGATACAGAAGTATAACATTTCCAGCCTTTTAGCATTTTGATCAGACACCAGGATGGTTGGAACTCATTAGGGAAGAAAAATATGAAATGCTGCTGGTATTGATATCTACAGACTACAAATCTACAGATCTACAGAAGGTGCACATATATCTAGGAATATTTTCTTTTTCAATCTTCAGTATTTTAGTTAGGGAAAATAATGTTCCTGCTGACGAAAAAAGAAAGTAAACAAGATGAACTTAACAAACTTATTATAGCAATATTGCAAGTAAGCAGCAGGAATAATGAGCAAAAAGAGCAGCAAAATGTGCCTCAAGGGACTAAATTAGAGCCAAAAAGGTGTAATCTCATTTTTGGTTATTTGCAGGTCTCATTTTAATGAGTTGCCAAGAGTGCTGGTATCATTTGAGTATGAAGTCCTCAGACATAACTATATCCATAAACAGAGTGAAGAAATGCCTCAGAATGCCCATGTTTGTAAAGAATCTCAATATTTAGAGTTTTGCTGATCCCTGACATTCTTCTACAGTTGGCCAGCTCTCAAGCAGTGGGACAGCAAGCCCTGAGTCACAGGACAGTGACCAGAAACTAACTTTTTTTGGTTGCAACAGATCTGGAACTGACTTCTGTCAGCAGATCTCTTTGTAATTGTGGTTAGGATTTCATCAGGAGTCCTTCTTGATACTGTTTGCTGAATCCTTCATAGTTTGTAACACAACAGAAGTGTGGGACTCTCACTGTCACTGAACATCGGGGAGAATAATGGAGGGATTTATATTGCAGGAGGTCTTCAGGAGAGCATTCTCCTTTGTACAGTTAAAGATAATTTGTGTAGAAAAAGAAAGGGGGGAAAAAAAAAGATAATGTTCTTGTAACAATAGTCATCTGAAAATAGCTACAGAGAACCCAGAGGGAATAAAGCATTGAGCTCCCCAAAAGATCGGGAGCTCTTAAGCCATTGCCATTACTTATCTAAGTAATATAGGTGTAAGGTTAGAACAATACACCTTTTATTTCCTTTTCAGCACAGGACATAGTACTTTGGAGAAAATAATATAGGTCAGAACGTCAACAAAACATCACACTCCATAAAATAGGGTTTGTCATCTATGCAGTTGGTCACTATATTTCAAGGCTCTGTTCACATGGAAGACAGGATGTTATTCACCATCAGATAAACCAGCCTCCTTTACTTATGAATTCTGATACCTGAAGGTGTTCGTGTTTCCTTTAAATTTAATATGTGACATTAGATTCCTGGAATTATAGTGACCAATTAATGTACTCCTATATAGATTTTCACTTTTAAACAGGCCAAATTTATTTCTGTAAGTTTCATTTTACCTTAACAACAATGCATAGGGGTGATTTGTCTCACTAATCTTTGAACAATAAAAGTTAGAATATAAATGTTTTCTATTTATTCAGTCCTTTACAATTCAAAAGAGAAAATATCTGAAACTATTTCTCTGAATCATAGAATAAATTAATTATAGAATTAATTTTTTCAAAATCAGATAGGGAGTCTGTGATTTCTGTTGAAACTTAAATATATAATTATTAAATTCTGCCATTTTTTTTAAGCACTTCCTTTAGTGTTGGGATATTTCTTCTAAACAAATGGCAATTGAAGAGGAAGACTAGTTTCTTTAAGACATGACTTCTAAATCAGGAAATATTTGTAGATTATTGTTCTGAATGCTAAGAAATTTAAGAGTCAAAATATTTTCATATCACTGGATGAGGACCACTCCCAGTAGTGATTAACCCAAGTTCTTGCGAAGCTGGTCAGTACTTCTGCAAGTACTGACAAACACAAATCTGAGACTTGAACAAAAATAGAAAGAAATTATTTTGCAACTTGTGCTAAAGAAGTTAATTCAATAAAAACATCAGAATTTTTTAATGCTAAAATACTGAATTTTGAAGATAATTTTCCTTCTATCGCTTTTATATTAGTAATACTACCATATTAATTATCTAATTTCAAATAAAATATAATGTTATACTATCTAAAAATATCAGGTAGCTTAATGGAAATGGCTTTTCTTTTTAATTTCACTGATAGCAATTAGATGCTGAACCGCATTTTAGAATCTGAATAAATTATGTAAATTTACAGTCATCATATAAACAATCATATATGTACTGACAGTCACTGAATAACGTCACATGTAAAATACAGTCTGAATATCTCTTGTCTCAAAGAAAGGCTTGGAAAGATGTATTCTGGTTTTAAAATACCTGATAAACTTGCTACAAAACTTATTTACAATCACATTACACAGAACACTAGAAATACGTATTTGGAAATAATCTAGAATTTTTTTGGATGGATTCAATAATTACTTAAATTTATTTTTTTCTCTGATTTAAGATTAAATAGTGCATTACAGTAATTTTCCAAATTAGGAAAATAATTGAACAACTACATCGTAGACCCAAGACTTTGCACTAATTGTGTCTGCTCAGGTAGTTCATCCAACAACAGATTTCCCAACTGAAAAGGCTTCAGTATAAGGACATATCCTTTGTAAAAATGTATGGTTTAATGCAAACCCTTCATATTTCCCACATTAATAATAAGGCTTATTTTCAAAAATAGACAAAAATTGAAATGGAGAACAAAGTTTGACACTGATCTTTTTCTTTATAAAGATTTTGGTGTACCTCTGTGACTTACCTCACAAATTAAGGTTCCATACAGGAATACATAGAAAGTGCTCTTGTTAAATGCCATTAAGGAGTCTTTTAGAACAACTACTAGTTTCAGCAGTGTGCAAGTGAAATGCTAAAAATATTTGCAAACGCACATGAAGTGTTCAGCAAATGATGTTACCACTCTGAGCCTTTTAATTTCTTTACTGACATTGTTTAAAAGGAGGAAATAGAAAATTCATCTCATTAGATTCAAGGGTAGTAAATCACATGTTTACAAATTGTATATACAATGTGACCACTTGAATACCCAGAATGAGTTGTTGGCCATCTGTGCTCTATTCCAAAGATTAGTTTCTCTATCCACTGTGATAAGTGAAGTCATTCTGTAAAGTCATCACTACCAGCACCATCAAGTTAAGTTTATAGTTAGTTTTGAGTTATTTGGCTCCTGTTTTGAATCAAAACTTTTAAAATATTTTCACATGGGCATGTTCATATTTCATTGTGAGATTTCATTTTTGTGAGGATTATTTTCGTGTTTAACCTCTCAGCATCACATGCAATATACTTGTGATTCATTGTCTATGAGCTTCCAAGATTACACTGTATGAGGTCATTTTGAAAAGATACTGGAAATTGACTTTGTTTTTTTTCCCCCTTGTTCTGTCAGCATTTATGTTATTTTTAAAAATTTGCCTTGCAAAAAAGTCACATCATATTTTTGTGCAAAAGTTCCTTGCCACATACGCACAACAAACCATGGTAATTTTAGAGTATTTATTCTAGATGTTAGAATAACCAAAGTGTATGGGCACTTTTGTTAACAATAGAAAGCAAACGATATTTGAAGTTTATAAAGGCAAAATCTGTTAAAAGTATTAGTTTTACTTTTTAAGGGTGTTATTTTTCTAAAGATTTCTGACTACATTTTGGAGAAGACTTACTCACATTGGTTTTTTTATCACTTCAAGAAAAGCCACTGTCTGTATTCTTTTAAAAGCAGCAACCTAAGATGCACTGGTAGAGCTGAGCTGTTCAAAGTCAAGAGTGGCTGTTTCACAGCTCACCAGACATGCTGACTACTTCAAAAACTTGCTACTTCAGACTTATGTTTTACAATAGGTACAGACAGTAGACAAGACATTAAAGAAAATCAACCAATTTTAAACTGTAAATCTAGAGCACCATCCTATGTGTACTTGCTAATTATTTATTTATTTTGCTGTAAGGTACATTCTAGTGAAATGTGAAATTGATGGCTAAACACTTTTCTTTCCTTTGGCAGATTCTGAAATGTGATTGCCAAAAGGTATTGCAGACTAGTCCCAGCATCCTCTCATCCTGTGTTTACAAAGAGTTACTAGTTTGGGGGAGCCTGTTTCTCTCCATTAATCACACAATGTTGGCCTAAGAGCCATCTAGGAGCCCCCATAAGTGACCTGATCAAGAGAATCAGGTGCTGCACAAATAACAACAGGCATGCAACAACATGGCTCAGGCAAGGGGAAAGGGCTGTTAATAACTACATGTCCTAAGCCTGTGGGCTGGGGTTCTACAAGAATCCTTACAGCTCTTTGCCACAGCTTTGCTAATTTTCACAATAGTTTGATCCAAGGTTACACCGCTATCCCATGCCATTAATGATCTTGGCAGTCAAATCCCTGGGTCAGGGAAGAGATGGCACAAACTGAGGGCCTTCACAAAATATTTCTTACCATCTTAGAACTTCAATCTTCAGTCATTCTGTTCAGTTTATTAAACTATTGTCACTTTATATGTTTTTTTTTAATGTAATGTCCATATCACATTTTGTTTATATGCTGAATTCTATATTAATATTTTCCAGCAATTTTCTCCTTAATTCCATGCTTTGCATTTTTTGGGGAAACAGACTGAACTTGAATTTTTCTTGGTTAAATGTCTTTGAGGATTAACAATCAGAAGTAAAGGCACCTAATGTAAATCCCTTGAGTTAAATCCTTGTCATCAGCCATGGGAAGGTAGTACTTTTTTTAGAGCAGCTGTTATTGCTGAGCATAAAACAAAATGTCAGAATCCTGAGTTCTGCTTTAGAACTGAAGTAGAAATTTGTATGAAACCCTGCACTGTGACTGAATAAGATTAAAGAAATCTTTTTTGTTGAAGATCTATTGCCAGCAATTGTTGCTCTCCAGTCCTGTTAAAATATACAGCAATAGTACTGATAACCAAATTCAAGGCTCAGATACTGCTTGAATGTTCCAGCAGAAACATAGGGTCCACATGCTGTTTTATAACTTCACTGAAACAGATTGAAAATCTTCAGTATGTCACACCTAGACCAGACGGTGATAGTGTGACAATCAAAACCTGTCCTCAGACAGGGAAGTGTAGATCGGTGCCACCTGATAAATAAATGTGTTACTTCCAATTCTATTACAGAAGCAGTGAAAATGTGTCACGTTAGCTTAACATTGATTCATTGAATGCCTAAGAGGAACACTGGCAGATTGCTTTAATTAACAGATGTACCAGGGCTGCTGATGTTTTTCAAAGTGAAATTTTCTTGCCTCTTGCTGCAACCTATCAGGCTGTCATTCTCAGGTGACAGAATGACAAGATATCAGACCAACTGCTATAAAAGCTTTTCATTTTCAGTACTGTGTCTAAATATCTATGTTAACAATATGTTCTTTTTCACAACCATATTTTAGTGTTTAGTCTTAAAAAAAAAAAGGCAATGACTTCCTCTCAAAAGAAATCAACAGCTGGTTCTCTTGACTTTTCCCATAAGATGAAGTAGACTGACTATAATACTCTTTTGCTCAGACATTTATTTCATTTAAACAACAAACTATTTACATGGATGCATTAGAAACCTTGCTGCTGGCCTGCTTCCTGATTTCCACTCACTTCACCTTGTAAAAAAAACAAAAGGCATGCATGATATCATCCAATCTAATATAGACATCCACCTTAAACTCAAGTTGTATGTGTCTAGTAAGAGTTCCTTTAATGCTATATCTTTATATGTAATTCAAGTATTCACAAAAAAATCTAGTTCACTTAAGTGCTTATGCTAGGCAGATGGAAATCCTTCTACAGTACTTAAAAAGTCACCTTGGTACTAATGCTGAAACACCCCATCCTTCAGTAGCTCATCTCTGTTCTGAAATTTGAGAGGCTGGACTTAAATTTTAGGTTCAGTTCCAATTCTGTTCAGAAGCATAAATTAACAAATCCTGATGTTTTGTATATCTGTGTGTGTGTATGTATCTGGGAGAAAGGAAGCTCTGTCTCCCCAGCTTATAAACCATTTCAAAGGATGAGGTAATAATATCTCCTTCAGGCCGGCTGTCATGAGATCATTGTCATTCTGAGGAAAAACAGAAGAGAGAATTACAAGGTTTGTTGCCTGTCACATACTCATTGTTGAGGCTGAAAGAGCTGGCCTCAGATATGTGTAGACAGGGTGCTGTTCATGCAGAGCTGTGTCCCAGACCATGTCATGCATGAGAAGAATGCCTTGGAGCAGATTGAGCAAAACTTTAAACAAACATCTTATTTCATTCTGTATGTTGGAACTGTTTACAAGCCCAAGGCCTTGAGAAAGATACTTTCAGATCTTCATGTGTCTCCATCTCTCACCCCATCTATCTATTTATCTAGCGAAAACTGGAAGTCTGCAAACAACATTATTGCTGGTGAGGACACGGCTCAAAGGGGCAGTATGCTGAGAAATCAGTGAACAGGAGGGATATCTAGTCCACTACTCAGAATAATTTGGATATTGTTCACTAGGTACTTGCCTTAAGTCAATTAAATTTGAGAGGTGATATGCATGGCCATAGACATATTCAATTTAATTTCTCTTTGTGGTGTTGATGAAAAGCCATGGCTGAAAATAATTTGTTATTGGGAAAATTCTATGTATATAAATGAAATGTTCTGTTTTGGTAAACAGCCAAGAAGAATACCAGCAAAAAGTGTTTGTATAGTCCCATAGGTTTTGATTCTAGTTATACCACACAGGAAGGTGACCTTGAAATTATAGGTAGTACTTGGCAGTTTTCCTGAACTCTATTAACACTTTCATAGGGAAAATGACTGCAGCAAAAGAACAGGTATAGAAACCCGTCTGAATGGAAACCAAGTGTTAAAGAATTCAATGTTACACCAATAAACACAGATGCTGGAAGATATGTATTTGATTTGCATTGTTATAACCTCTACAATGACTGATGTATCATTGAATTATATGGAAATATGTATTCAATGGAAAAAATGCATAAGTATCACATGAAATGGATTGTCTTTCTCTCTAGCTAATGAAAGACTTGTCATAACTAGGGTTTAAAAAAAATCAAAGAACATTTGTGGGAGCAAGAGTAATTTCCAGGAAAAGTAAAGTTTTATGAACATAAACCTAAGTAATTCCTAAGGAAGTCAGACTCTTATATAACAGAAATAGTTTTGTCAATAAGAAAATGGATCTAAAAACCATTTACCTGCTTTATTGACCAATGATGAAGTATAGATGAGAAATTAAAACTATAATAAATTGAAAGATTTTTTGCTGAGTACCGTCATAAAACACATACAATAGATTTAATTTTCTTAAAGTGGCATGTTTTAAGTAATTTTTCTCAGGACACCAAAGTTAACACATTCTGTGATACTCTGAAAGAAGACATCCAAGAAGTATTTCAAAAGACCGAAAACTGAGGGTTCTTTTTATCTTGAATATTTTCACAAGTAACTACCAAGTAATTCTTACCATCAAATTATTTTGTATATTTTATTTTCAAATCTTTTTTGTCTTGAAATTATAAAATTTTATATTTTAGTCTATGTATATGTTAATCTGTTTTCACATATTTGATGTGATAAAGACATAGTTTGGATAAACTATCATACAGCTTAAAAGGAGGACAAAAGCAAGAGATTTGGGTGCAGATTTTTTTGTTAATAATAAATTTAAAGACAGAATTTGTATTTTAGAAAAGAATTCCAGAAAGAAACAGATAAGGAAAAGAAGGAAAAGAGGAAGAAGGAGAAAGCTGGACGAAAGAAAATATAAGAACAGGAGACTTAACCCCAAGACTGCAGTGTGGATAACATTTCTCTCCACTTAGGATGCTAGAGGGTCTCTGATTTGTGTCAGGACCCTAAAATAAATGGCAAGTGGTATGTCTGGAGTCCTGATTTGTCCACAGTATTACACACATTTAAGTATACTTTGACCTATTTCTTGGCCTCATTTATTTGAAAAATTAATAAGCTAACCAAATAAAGAAAAATATTTCTGTAGTTTAATTTTATGAATTGCTCCACAGTGCAAGATAAAAATTTCATCTAGTTGTCAGTCAAAATAAAGAGAAATATATGGGGGTTTCTGTTTATGAGTTAATCTTCTTATCATGTACTTGATCACACTGTTCGGCTCCTTCATTAAGTCCAGCCAGAGACAACACCAAAATGCCTCACAGAGTAAAACAGATCAATGACTCAAGGTCCCATACTGGGAGAGACCTGACCCCAAACACTTTCATTTGGTATGCTGCTGAAATCTTTTTGATTTTTCTTTGCCTTTTCTTTTTCCTTCGCTTAATTACTGGCTTGTTTCTGCATTATTTATTCTTCTAGCTTAAGTGAATGTGTTAAATGGGGCATGTCTTGTTGAAGCATTAGAAAAGAATGTTTTCTTAGAAAGAACTTAATAAAGACAGAATTGTCATAACTGCATATTCTTGTTAGTAAAAGATGAAATTTCTTTGTGTTATTTCACTAATAACTGGTTTGTATCTCATAGGTATCGAGCTTAGATTCATAAAATTTGCTTTGCTGGATGAAATCATGATTTATTTTAATGAGTAATCATCCTGGCAGGTCTCATCTACTCATATTTACATACATTACATCATGCCCTAATTTAAATAATTTCACCTGCTCTTGTTTGTACAAGAGTTAGAAGCCTTCCAGCTTGATTTTAAGAACTTTCTATAATTGTATTCCTACCTAATTTTGGAAGACTGTTTTCTATTTTCCTATTCACTTGAAGTTATCTGGTCACAGACTTTCCCCTAAAGTCATTGTGTACTTACTATGCATTAAATTCTTGGGAGGCAATTGTGTCTTAAAACTGTCACTTATAGATTTAAAGAATTTATCTCTGAATCCTTAAAAGAGTTAAGGATTTGCTCTTTTTCTTTCAAGATCCATTGAAATATTTTCAAAGAATACTTCTGTTGATGCTGTTCAGTAGTGAGTAGACTATAATTGATGTGGGATCTCATTCCCAGATACTCTCCAGTTGAACAATGCTGTCATCACAGACCTGTCAACACACACTTTCACGTGATTTTAAAGAATGTTTTTGAAAAACGTGGATAGTATAATTTTGCCTTTGTAGAGAGGACACTGCAGGAGGGCATGGAGAAATTTCATTATATGTTCTGTCAGCGCAGTTAAACTGCAGTGAGGTACAGGAGCTAAGTATAAAATAGCTGTAAGCTATTTTAGATATATGAGGAAATAAGCCATGCATCATCCTGTGATTAAAGGGATACAAGCATTGCTTGTGCACAATGTTAGTTCCTCACGTTCCCAGATACAGATCAGAAAATCTTTGAGGATATATGATAAAATTTTAATTCATTACTACTTCTGTTCAGTTCATCAAATTATTGCATTAATAGGTAGTAAATGAATGTTTTAAGAAGAGAAAGTGGAAAAAAATATATAGATTTGAAAGAGTGTATTATTCCTCCAAAGTAAAGGTGGAAAGGATTCTCGAAGTTTCTTAAAAGTACATAGAGAGTAAATCCAAGTAAGTGTCATTTTGCTGAAATTAGCAACTGTTTTCATAATATATAGATGACATACACATCGTATCTGGCCACTGCAATACATGAACATCTGTCAGAGACTGAAATGGTTAATTGCGTAAACATTTTAAGATCACCAAAAGACTTTTGTCTACCATAGGAGACTGCAAAGAAACAGCTGCTGATGTATTGAAGCTCACCCTTCCTGTGTATGCCTACTGATTTGGACTGCAAAAGGACCCTGAGAAATGATAAGGTGGTTCTGTTGTTCAGCTATCCCAGGTTACAGAGAAGAATGTATCCACAAGTGCAAGAGACTGAACTGCTAACCTTTGACCACTGGAGTAAGCCCAGGTTCTTTAGGTGCTTCTAATGGCTCAAGCAATTGGTCTGGGGCTTTGCTAGTGATGCACACAGTGGCTTCCCAAGTGCAGAAAGGTGTGCCTATCTGAAGTGACAAACTGGCATTCCAGATAAAGGAAAAGGCTGATAAAAGGCATGAAAAGACATCATCCAGTGGTACAGGGGGCATTTCCACCTGGACTGTACAATATAAACCTCATGAAAGAAGAGTTTTGTGTATTCTTCCCCCAATCTCATCCCACTCCACTTCATGGATATAGTCTGTAGCCACAGAGAAGACCAGAAGAGGAGGCTCATTGGGATGTCATTAGAATCTATGGAGTGGTGACATATTTTTTCTACTTAATCTATTTCTATGTCACTTTCTTTCCTCTCCCCCCCACCCCCAACCCCCTTTCCCCATCTCTCTCTCTCTCCCTCATTTACGCTTAAATAAAATCTGTGCTATTGACTTCAACATATGGTCTCATTTGCACCTTAAATCAGGCACAGGAATCTCTCTAATAATTTTAATAATCAAATTTTAACAACACTATCCTTATTTCATATTTCTTTTCCTCAGCTGACAAAGATAATCTTAGGAAGGTTCTTTGTGCTGTTTTGCAATAGGGCATGGGTGCACGCAATTAATTTCACTTGTTAAAATATATGCAAGAGAGTAATGAAAGCATCTAAACCAAATGAGAATATCCATAGTATCAGGCCTTATGATTAGTAAAAAAATGTTTTTAAAAGAGGATAAAGCTGTAAAGTTTTGTATTTGGGGACGTTCACTGAGTCTCTAAAATATTGACTATTCCTATATAAATTGATCATGCCTTAAGCTCTTCCCCCATCTTTCCTTTTCCCTCACTCTTGTTATTCAATACACTGAAGAAACACAATGAATATTTTCATCAAAAAATATCAGCTCTTCTCTGAAGAGATGAAAACAACCTTACTGTCTCATAAAAGTGTTTTGTTTACTTGTACTCTTATTTTTAATCACTAATAGTTTTAAATTACATGGAGATATCCAATTATGAACAGCAACAGACATAATGACATCCCTGGGCCTTTACAGAAAGTCTCCTAAGTTGTCCTCCTTTTGTAAACAACAAAAAAAGAAAACAATTAGAGGAAATGATCCATTATTCCATAAAGTTCACAGGGGCAAAAATTTCAGCCCTTTCTGCATCCCTAAAATAAACAAATAAAAGTGAATTGAACACAGGGGAGGAACTTCATTACATTTCCTAATAACAGCATATTTGAGAGCCCATTAAGAGCAATACCCAAATAGTCTCCCCTGTCAAGATGTCATTTCAGAGAAAAGACAGAGGAATGAAAAAAGGATAAAGCTTTTGGAAAGATGACATTTTCCTTTTTTATTGTTATGAGTCCTTTTTATTAATGTGTATTAATGCTGTCCAAGAGGACATTATCCATCAGTTCTTTTACTTATAGAACCATGATAACTCCTAAATACATTTACATGCCCATAATATAATGGGCTTTGATTCTACACATACATACACCAGTACTTATTTTTTATTAAATGTAAAACTTCCTGCTTTCAAAACATAGGGGCAGACATGGATTCTGCTCAGAAACCCAGGTTTAGGTATCCAGAGGGCATGAAGCCGGATGTAAGCTGAGGGAGGTGTCACGGTCTGGTCTGGTGGTGAAGGCGCTGCGACCTGCCTCACTAGAAGCATCTTTAAAAAGACACCCAGATCAACAGAGGCACAGGCACCGTCAGGCAGAAAGTGATTTAGCTCTTTGTGCACCCTTAGTTGCAGAGTGATTTGCCCTTTGTGTGGCTGCCTGAGCAGCAGAGCCTCATTTGCCACCCCGGGTGATGCAGGAGTAAAAGCAGCGAGACGGGATCTTTCTGACCTTCAGGAGAGCTCCTTTATTCCTTGAGCCCCGGAGCAGAAAGGAGCCAAATGGTTCCAGGGGAGGGGGATTACATAAGGTAGCCAGGGGTGGGGTTTCACAACTTGGCCAATGGGGAAAGGAGTTGGGAAAGGGACCAATCAGGGGAAGGATCCAAGAAGAACAAATCAGGAGGGGTAAAAATCAGAAACAAATGGAATAACCAATGGAGTATGAAACACTAACATAGAACTGCAAAGGCTCATAAGTTGAAGTAATTTTTCTCATCCTGAGACACAAGGAAAACTCGCAAAGGGACTTCTCAAAGGGGAGTCCCTGCAAACTGAGGCAGTCTAGATAACAGACTAGTTATCTAGTTGCACATGTGTTGAAGCACTTTTCCTCATCCAGAGCTACAAGGAAATCTCCCAAGGGAACTTCCCAAAGGGGACAGACTGCTAACTGAGGCAGACTGAGCTGTGCGCCCTCCAAGGGAGTGAATCATCCTCATGGCTGGTCCACGGACCACCACAGGAAAGCATCTCTGTACAGCCTCTTTCTTAACTGCTACTAACTCTGTAGGAGCCAACATTTGGGTGTCTGTTATCATAATCAACAGTTCTGTGATTATTTCATATGTAAGTCTCACCCAAATGCAGAAATTGTGATTCTGTCACATATCTTTCACAAGAGTTAGTGACAAAGAGATCTTGTCTGTGATCAGATGCTGCAGTAATGTGACTGAAATACTTTCTTTCAGAGCATGGAAACAGTGGAAGGAGCCATCAACTCTCCTGCGTATATCTGAGTAGTTCACTATTTTTTGTACTCTAACACAAATCTTGTGACTACTCATTTAGGCACTGTAAGCATTAGATTGGTCTGGTAGATGCTCTGGTTCCCTTCCATTAAAGTTATATCAGTGCCTAACTAATATGTCTAAATATTTATTAGGTATGAGCAAACCCCTGTATCCTGCAGCTTGGGACACTCATTTGGAATGAGACACACTTGTGTTCCAGTTTGTGGGCATGGTTTGTACATTAAACTGCCTTCCCTTGTCACTCTCACAGGCACCAGTTTTTCTGTCTGCCTCCCTACCCATGTTGCATTACGTCTGTGAATGGTACGAGTTTTGACATATGTGTTTGTGTATCACATATACTTTTAAAATATCAAGAATCGCTTGTAAAACTTAATGCTGCAATATTGATGTTGAGCAGATGTTTCTAAAATTCACTGCATTGGACGGTTTTCCAAGAATAAAATACATTCATTATTGTTGGGATTGTTGTATTCTGCATTTCAGGGAAGATAAGTTGTAGTCAACCTTGACTTCTCCTTATCATTTGTTCTTACCATATTTATTCTAAAAATTGACTGTCTGCTTTCATAATATTTTCAAATTAACACTAAGTTTAAGAAAGCCACATTTTAATTACCAACACTGATTGTTTTCATATAATGAAAGAAAGCCTAATACAATTCTTCTGGGTGATATAATTTATAAGGTCTTGAGGATACATTTGGTAACAGTCTATGGAGACAAAATGCCATGTAGATTTATAGAACTTTACTCATAGACAGAAATTCAAATATTTCTCCCAGAAGTCATAAGTTATTTCATAGAAGACTATGAGAATGTGACAGAGTTGAGTCAAACTTACTGCAGATTTGCTCAGAATCCTCATGGGAAACTAAAGAAATTATGGTTTCTATAGCAACTAAATGCATCAACATTATGTTTGTTAATTACACATAGGAACAGCAGAAAGTGCAGGAAAAAACCCATGATGAGTCAGGACCTCACACTAGGACCAAGAAGCTATTACTATGACAAGAATTGTGAGTTGCTTTGTTCTGTCTTAGTATGAAATGCAGTAAAAGCAGAAGCAACTAATCAGATATCTGCTGTCTGCATGTATGACTTTATGTCACAGCTGGAGGATTAGATAAAGTTACTGTAACATATGAATTAAGTCCTCTGGATTGTTTGGTTTGGTTTTTTCCCCTGGCTCCCCCCTTAGTTATCTTCCTGTTAGATAGATTTCATCATAATATTTGGGACCATGGATGTGCCTTCTCTGTCCATAGGGCAAAATTTGGTACTATAGGACTCAGTCTGTACCTTAGGTATTTTGCTTTTTTTTTTTTTTTAATGGGAACTATTGACCATGAAACCTCTGACATATTAGCACTATACAATGAAAAGTGACTTCCAATACCTGGCCTTGTGGGTCTATTCATACCCTTGTCTTTTGCCAGTGATATTAAATGCTTTCTACATTATATCACATTTACTATTTCCTATTTTCTCTTACCTATCACGTCTATAATTTTGTCTCTATTATAGAAAAAGCAATCAATTTTTCTGGTAACATCAAGTCTTTGATGTTTATCTCCTATTTGATTATTTTTAATAATCATTATGCTTTTTAAGAAGCCTTTTCCCATCCAACCTTTCCCTTTCTATCCTTTTTTATTTTTTTAAATATTTTTTCTCAAATTACAGGAGAAAACTTTCAGGAAATGCTAGAGATGGAGCTATTATGAAAGAACAATAACATTTTTTATTTTCTTTGCTGCTTTTTAATTTTTTGGGAGATTGGGATAAAGAAAATGCTTGGAACTTTAAAGATCTTAATGATGGATTTCAGCACAACCAAACAGCATGACTAGTATTAAGTGGCAGCTGACACTAGAGATAATAATTGCAGCAAAGAAAGCCAAACTGCAGTGTGCCTATGAACCAAACAACCTGTTGCTGCTAGTAGTGGTTTTCCCAAGAAAGAAAGATGAGGTACAGCAGGGTGAATTCTAATAGGAGTAGGAGCCCTGCCAAAGTGATTTCTGTGTTAAGCTTCTCTTCTGCCCTCCTGATTTGGAGGTGTTCTGTTTGACAGACTGCAAGCAGATGCACTTGATACAATTTCTCAGTGCTGGGGTTGTGGCAGGCTGGTCCCCTACCCTTTACCTGTTCCATCCTTGCTAATTGCCTTCGCCAGGATCCTTACCAGCAAGGCTGTCTGCAACCATTTGCAGGAGAAATTTGGGGCTGGCTGCAGAGTGTTTACAGCTCATTTGAAGACAGATGTAAGTTCATGCTGACCATAAATCAAGCTCACCTTCCAAACCAGGGCAAATCTGTAGCCACAGTCAGCCTCATGCCAAAGCCAAGGCAGTATGCCCTGTAGGCAGTGCTTTATATTGTGCCAGCCTGCTGATCTGGGGGCATGGAGCACAATCACAACCAGCCTGACTTCTTGCACAAGAGTGCTTAGAGGCACATACTTGAGTCCAAGTACTACTTTAAAATAATCTAAAACAGTAAAGGGACCAGAATGGAGGTGAAATTTTTTCTTGGTACACCTCCAAGTTTTGAACTGTTTCTGTTGCTAACTAAACTGTCATGCAACTAGAGCCCATCACATTTACTACAGCTGTGTGGGCGTTGAGAGTCAAAGAAAAAACTCTGACAGAGCCTCATTATGTTATTGCCAGCTTTTGAGGAAAGCTAATAAAAACAACAGCTGGGGCTGGCAAACAAAGAAAATCTAAAATCTACTATGGAATAACACTGAAAGAAGGGAAAAAGGTTTTTTTTTTGTTTGTTTTGTTTTGTTTTTTTTTGTTTGTTTGTTTGTTTGTGTTTTTTTTTGTTGTTTTTTGGTTTTTTTTGTTGTTTGTTTTTTTTCCTCCCCAATTTCTTTTTTTCAAAGACCCTTTTCAGCCTGCTTCTGGTAGAGAAAATCCTTGACATTACAGCATTTAGAGTGGCAGCTATGGGTAGACAATGGGTTCCAGTATGTACCAGTTAGTTCTTTACCATATTGTTGCAGTTACTGTCAATGAGCTTCAAACAGCCTTCAGCTTAGCCAAGCACACCATATTCTACCTTGAATAATGATGCAGTAGAAATGCATAGAAATAAATTGTAAGATTACATATCCCTGTTGAAAACTCATACACTTGGCTACCTGATCAGCTCATAATTTTTATGTGAGAAATTTATCTGTACAAGAACTCTATGGAAACAAGATTAAAAAAACCCTGTCTCTCGTTGTGCTCACAGCCTGACTCTTCAGACAAGTGTGGATTGCTTGCCTCAGAAAAAATGTGCATCAGTTCTCAGAGAATGTCTTTTAAAAGCTCACACAGAAGAGCAGAGAATAAATAATAAATGATAATAGCATATAACTCAAAGATCTTTAGATCTCAAAATGCTTTATGTAGCTATCTTCATGACAAAGAGACATTGGGACAAAGAGAGGCGGAGCAATTTAATCTGTATCACACAGCAGATCATTAGCAAGACCAGGAATAGTGCAGGTATCCTGAGACCAAATCCACTGCCCTATCTTCAGGGCCCATTGTGCCTTCCGTTATTGGCAGATAACGAATGTGAGGGAGATAAAGCACTGACAGTCCTAAGCTACAGTTAGTCAAATATAGCCCAGTTATTTTGCCTCTGAGGTCTAGAGAAAAGCATGCTTAATAAGTTCCAAGATTTTCTAGTTGATCCTTCATTTGTTTAGTTTGACAAAAAAAACCCCAAAAAAACCCCAAAAAACCACCAAAAAACCCAAAAAAAGCCTGCTATTCAGAGCTTGCTTATTAAGTTTTCAAATTTCTTTCAAAAAGCATCGTCTATTTAAAATTTTGAACAAATCAAACTAGTTGGAGAAATTTATGCCAATAAATATGTGTAAACAAATATGACTTACTGACAAATATGACTTCATGTGATCAGGATCTAACAGGCAGGCATTATTGAATTTAAGAGTTACTGTTGTTCCCATAAGTCTGGAAGTTTTTTACTACCTTAGAAGATATCTGTTTTGTAAAAAATTACATTTTTTCTCAAGGAGGCTACGTTACAGAGGACAGCTAAATTTGTTTTTCATGGCAGAAGTAACCCAATAGCTCCAAAGAATATTATACTGGTAAATTTTGGATAAATGAATCAAAAAAATAAATAGAACAGTGGAAAAATTCTGGAGATTTTCAGTACCATTCACATAAGGCTTTTATGTAGAAGTGCTAATACAGCCATTGTCCCCACATAGTCTTATTAAAACCACCCTAGAGATATAAAGAAGCAGACTGTGACCATGAGTAGATAACTCTCTGTAATAGTAACGGGAAATGTCACTAAATGTCATTAGAGCTTGACATAACCTAAATGATGACAGTATGTTTAGTGCAATGGACGGGTATAATGAGAATATGGCATTTCCTTTAAGGACAGTGGCAGATTCAGACCAGTAAATTAATTCAATAGTAATGGCCAGCTGAGTAGCAAAGTAACCAGTTGTGTTGCCAAAACCCCTTTAGATTCATAGGAAACCTACAAACACAAAACCTTTAAAGGAAAGGAAAAGCAATCACCTTTATGAGGTGCAACAAGAGGTGGAAGCACAGATGGTGAGAAAAGCATTCTAATAAAGCCTGTTTCTTTCACACTTTCCCAACAGGTACATAGCTAAGATTCCTAGCAAATAGAGTGAATTTTAATCTCTTCAGAAGAGCCACAGAAACCCCAATAATCATATAAAGACTTAACATGGAAGTCTTCTATTTCAAGTGGAAAACAATGGAATCCATTTTATTCCAGAAATTCACTAATCCTGCTGAGTTCACTGTCTGAATAGGGAAATCAAGACTACCAAGCAGGGTCTAAAGACTAGCTGTATCCCGCCTTTAAAGTACAAACATTATGTTTGAAGTGGTAGAAGTGAAAGATGCCCTTGCCATTAAGAAGTTTACAATTTGCTATGGATTTGTTTTTTGCTTGACTGGTTGGTTTGTTCTGTACCTTTAAAAGCTGTGATAAAGGGGGGGTGTGTCTGAATAAAAAGAAGTGACAAAAACAATTACAATGAAAAATAAACAGAATGAAAATGTAAAGAATAATTTAACAGTGGGGAGGCTTTTTAATAGTTATGCTGTTTGCTCCTAACCATCAAATTATAAATAAATAGATTTGTCCTTAGAATAGCTCAGTATTTATCAGGGATAATAACTAAAAGAAATTACTAGTATTCCCATTTCCCTATCATAAATTTACTTTTCAGTAGTCATGCTGATATTAGGAATAATAGAGACTGTTTTACCAAACTGCAGTTATGAGATGGTGGGCCAAATGTGTTCTTACAGCAGCTCTACTGAAATCATTGACTCAACACCAGGAACAAGTTCAGCTTTATATGTTCAGCCTTTGTAGGGACAGAGAAAGATCTTTGTGGGCTAATGCACCATAGAGCAGGACTAAAGCCATTTAACCTGTGCTTTTAGGGAGACTACAATGGAAAATTGTGGGGAAATTGGAAACACATCAGGTTTCTGATATGCTGTATCTACGTTAGCTGTTAGTGTTGAAAAGCTGGTCAGACAATAAAATTTTAAAAATTAATAAAAATAAAAATTAATTTCTCAATTCCTCATCAATTTGCATATTCTAGGCTGTATGGCTACTGGGCAGAATACGGTTACAGCATATTCCTGCCCTTCACCCAGGTCTGTAGAACTTCCAGTGATTTTAATGAGTGGGAACAAGCACTTATGGCAGCAGCTGAGACCATTTCTAAGAGAAAATCTGTGACTTCCATTCAGCCCTTGAAAAGTGTTTGGCAGCTGGGATCATGAAGCTTTTGTGGTGCTTTTGCACACAGAAGGCAACTTTATCTCCTCAGTCTGTAAAATAAATGATAGTTATAACTTGTTCCATTAAAACACATATATAACAGGAAGGAAAACCCAATGCCTTTTGGTATTTGTTCTCCCAATTTAGAGTAAACCCCAGCTTCTTTTAAGGTGCTAAGAAAGGATGTTGGGGATAGATGGTTGATGTTCTGGAAAAGACAGGGTTCTGCTGTAATGCTCTTTAGAGAATGATGAGATGGCAAGCAACACACAAAATTCTTAACAGTAGATACTTAGCAGTAAATGTGTGGCTCTGGAGATTCAGGGGTCATCTCTATTCTTTCCTAAGCAGGAGACACTGGAAAATTATCTTGCTTCTAAAATGCAAATTTATCCAGGGCTGAATAAAAACAGAAAACAGTGCCTAAACTGGGTGACCTTGAACCTGTGGTAACCAGAATATGGACATGAAAACTGCAATATCTTTTGTTTGCCACGATTTTGTCACTTGCCTAGATTGCTGCACATGCTGACAAGTTTCATCCTTGGTCAGACCCCACTTTGAGAGTCTGTAATTGCAATGATACCAGAGACAAAGAGTGGATTTAATCCAACAGTTCTTCATGTTTTCTGCACTGTTTGCTGAAGGTGTTGTGGTTTGTACATTCCTTGTTATCACAGCTTTGGAAATAACTTCCTCTCCATCCACTGGACACAACAGTTATTGTCATCTTGAGAAAAAGGATGAAAGAGAGATCTAGATTTTTTATGATCAGTTTAGGTACCTTATGACATGAAAGATTAGAATTAAGCATTTGGGTTTGGGTGGAATATCTTAAAACCTGGCAGAAGAAAAATGATCCTTAAGCAGAGTGCCACAATTCTCCCCACAGCAGGGGAGAATTGTGGCATTCCCCACAGGGTCATCCAACCCACAAAGTTAGGCTTGAATTTTATTTAACTAAATATGGGGTTTATAAACAGTAGTTACCCAGAGGCACCAAACCTTTCTGATGCTGGAGACGAGCACTGTCACCTCAGGTGCTTCTCCCTGGATATTGAGAGTTACCCAGGCTAAAAACTGAAGCTGCAGATGAAAGATTGGTTACCGTTACCACAGATTAGGGCCTCTCTGGATGTATTAAAGCAAATTAAATTAGGTATCATGTGAATCTTTTGAACAGATGAGATGATATCTAGTATTTTAGATACCTGCAGCATTAGATGATGACAGGGTGTAAGCAATCCAGTTCTTGTCTAGAGTATAGTAGGATTTAAGGTGATAGAGTCCCAGTGTAGGTGGGGTTAGTCGGAGTAATCTGTGTAGAAACAACATTCAGCATTATGAGTATCATCAAGCTGGGTTATGAATCATTATATAGATTGCAAATGACAACTTTCTACAGAACAGAATTTTTTCAGGAGCTCTAAAATAGATATTTAGAGCATACTTAATATAGTATTTTAGACTGAAAAACAAAGACAAAAAAGAACATCTTTTTGTCACCTAAGGCATCCTAGTTTTCTTTAAAAAATTAATCCTTATTATTGTTATTAGTGTTTTATTCTCTCTTTAACTGAGACAGCTAGGTCTGACTATTCATCTGCTTTTAAAAATATGGGTTTCAGACTAGTTTTACTTAATAGCTAATATGTTAAGAGTTAAAGAAAAACAGTTTTTAAAATGCCTGTCACTTTCCTGTTGTAGTGTCACTGACCTACAACTGATTATAGAGCACATTTGTCACAGTGGTTTGAAAGGTCAAGAACAATTATTTGCTTTACAAAAACAAGTCACTATGCAAGACTAAGTTTAGATACACAGAAAACAAAACCATCTACTAACATTTCCTTCCAACAAAGGGAAGCCTTTTCATCATTATTTCTGCTCTCATGTTTGTCTTAGGTATACTGGTTGACTAAAAAAGGTCAACATTTATCCAGTCTTCCTACAGAGTGATATTAGAAATGACAGCACTTTCCTGCATTTAGCAAAAGAAATATCCAGGCATAAGTAAAGATGCCATTAATTTACACAAATGTTGAAGTTTTTAACAGAGACCATTTGATAGGCTTATAAGAATGCATATACATTTACACATAACAGATTCATTTCATAACACAGTATCTGCCCAGCTTAATTTGCTCTTCATCTATGAGTTTACATATTTGAGTGTTCCTCCTATCATTATAGCATAAATAAACTCAAAATCACTGTGGTCTAGAGGAGGTCTCCTTACAAAGTCACCATTTAATATATATTTTTTTTTCCCCAAAGTGGGATTATTTACTTTTACATGAATCACTGCTATGTCTATAGCTTGCATTTTTGTTATAACCATTTTACAAACTACACTGTATTTAGAAATGGTTGTTTGATATGCAGGAAGTCTTTGTATTTTATCTTTCATGACAGAAATCCTTGAGTAGAAAATTGTTTCCTTCCCATTTCATGGAATTGAAGACCAATGGCAAAAGTTTCCTCCTGTAGAACTTTGAGAGTAGGTAGTGTTTTCACTGATGTTTGCATACATGACTGTGAGAAATTCACATCTTTGCTGTCGGTTTTCAAACCAGCAGATTATTCATATATTTAAGGTGTGAATAGTCACAGATAATTCTGTAAAAATTCCCACCTGCCTAGAAACAACTGTGTACTTAAGAGCTTTACTGATGGTAATGAGGAATCAAGTTGTACCACATCATCTCCCATCCACATTAAGAGAGGAAATATGGATGTCTCTTTGCCTGTACCATTACATTTTCCTTATTATTTTTAACAGTCCACCCAGGGATCTCATTATTCAGAAAAATCTCCACTCTTTGCTATTTCAGCATTTTTTGAAATGTGATTATTTTAATCCCATATTTTTCAGTAGCATTGGGAGAAAAGAAAATCTCAGAAGGGACTAAGTATTTATTTTTCTGCACCTTATTTTCTGCATGCACTATTTTATGGCATTCTTAGCCACAAGCCCAATCAAAGAGCAATAAGTCACAGAAATGCAGCATAGTTAGCAAATTTTTATGAGTATTTTCAACATTTTGAGTTACAGGAGCCATGATCTTGATGTTTTGTTTCCGTAGTGTTTGGGGGTTTTTTTTGCACAGGGAATAATAAAAGTGGCATGAATAGACTTCAGTGCTGTTTCAAGTCATATACCTGCTGAAGTGTTCCACAGAATTGGTGATGACTTAATTTGGATTATTTTAAAATGTTTGTAGGTTAAAAACAAAGAAAGAAGCCTAGATCTTTGTATGGTGAAGTACCAAATTTCAATACTGCAATTTATTCTCCAGAGGAGTAGATCACCCTGAGATTACTTACAATATTGTTTTCCCTTCTCTTTTGTGAAGCATGTTGCTCCTCTTTAGTTCTTTCTTCTCTAATATAATTTGCAAGCTAGTTTGAGATCTTGATATCAGTAGGGTCAGCTTCACTTTACAGTAACATCTATAAGATCAAGACAAAACCCAGTACAGACTTCTCTACTTCCCCCACATGAATTAATCAAAACAACTGTGATATGAAAAATGTTGTGCTGTTTTTTTGCTTTTTCTCCTCTACAGCTGTATATAGTTACAGCAACTTGTTAGTGGACCTTAGGGATCTGAATACTGCATACGAGAGCTGGTTCATGCCAGTTATTATGTTGAGTGATGAAACTGCCTTGTATCATTTCATTTGTGGATATGAACAGCAGGTGAATGTTATAGTTTCTGCTTTCTAATTATAAATCACACAGACTGAAATCTCAGTTCTCTGAGTGAGGGCTGTAAAAGCAGTAGAGTGTAAGGAGACTACTGTTTCTTGTGAAAAGGAATCTGAATTAGAATTTATTGATGTGGGTTTTTTTTTTTCCACCTCCCTGTCATAGTTAGCTTTCAAGACCAAAATTGAAAAATTATTGGATAAAGGAACCGAATGGAAAGCAAATAAAACATCTAACTACAAAGACTGTATTTAGAACTATAAACCATAGATAGGTCCAGCATTGATACATTCAAGTGATTGAGTAATATGATGTTGACTTTGGGTTTTCTACGAATGGGCTTTCAAGAAAAAAATGTGATAGGATATGGCAATGGTAACAGGACTCTCTTTCCAATTCAATTTCTGGCACAGACTAAGCATGTCTTTAAATATTTATAAGTTTGAGATCCTCCTTGAAGTGTATTTGCAAAGCTGTGTGACACTTGAGTCTACAGTCTAGACTAATGTGGATGGACAAAGGCTAATATTCTCTACAGACAAAAGAGAAAGTGTTTGGTGGTAACAGTATGTAACTAACAACATCAAAAGGACTGGAATCAGTTACTGAAGGAGAATCTTCAGAATCAGATTTTTTTTTCTGAAATGGGTATTTTGCTAGCCATACTTGTAGTCTAGTTTTGGGCCTCCCAAGGCAAGACAGACTGTACTTACCAAAGTGAGTGCCCCACATACCACAAGGTGGTTGGGGGATGGAATGCACGGAACAGAAGCTGAAGTCCACTTATTTAGGTAAACATGAACAATAAAAGACTGAAGGTGGACATAGGGTTCTCTACAGTCACTTAAAGGAAGGCTATAGAGGAGATGAGGAATCTTGCATATGCACAGAGAAAAGATGAAAACCAGATATGGTCACCAGTTGCAAAAAATAATTCTGTAAAATAATAAGAAAAAAGAAGATCACCATCAAGGGCCCAAACATAGGAACAGTTGCACAGAGATTCTGCATTCTTAGACACATTCAAATGACTGGGCAAAGTCTGGCTATGTGATCTAAGCTGTCCTTTGAGTTTGGGAGCAGAGGGGAGGAAAGGCTGGATTTGAGATCTCCAGAAGTGTCTTCTGACCTAAATCACTCTCTTAGTCTGTAATTTGCACTCTTTTAGTTTATGACTATATTCTTCCAGTTCATGATTTATGTTTCTTCCATTTTTGAAATTTAGAGGAGGGGCTGGAAAGGGGTAACTTATTCTAATCATGGATACATATGGTAATTTCTCCTGATGATATAGTATCTTATTCTTCTTGTCCATGCAGTTTTGTCTAGTAGGGGATATGAAAATTGTCACTGAGTGGGTGTAAGTCACATCATATTAGTTGCTGTGTATACAACTTATAGGAAATTATTTTTAGAAGTTTTTTTAATCCTATTGACAAGGACCAATTTGAATTTATCTCTGTTCCCACCAACAAGGATGAGAAATGAAAGAACAATATTCAGCTCTTACCTAGGTTTTCAGAGAGTTATAACAATCTGAAGTCTACATTCACTGACTGCAAAAAAGTCACATACTAATGAAGTCCCAAGATAGATCTACCAACTAAGGTATACAGTAGTAGAATACTGTGCTTCATTATGCCTCATACTTATCTGTGGTGCATTACACAGGGTCAAAAAGAAATGTGCAGATTTTTGAAACAAGTAGCGTAAGACTATTTGTCTTTCACTTTGACTAGACTTTTGTTTACACAAAAATAAATGTGCAGAACAGTTCAAAGGTGAAAACTGACTGGGAAAAATCTCTGTAGAAGATCTGATGCCAGTAAAAACAAACACAGGAAGTATTTAATAGAACTCTGAAATTTTTAAGTCTTAACGGCTTACAGAATTTTTAACCAACTTGTTTAAAGGAGTGAAATTACACACAAAATGTGGGACTTTTTTACAAGAGGAAATTAGTAATACACTGTAAAGGTTCTATCAAAGTTTTATAGCTGCATAATTGATACCATCTGGTGTTTCAGAAAAGACTGATCGGATTTGGGATGAACTATGAAAAACACAGGTCAATATGAAAAAAACACATTTCTAGGTTACCAAAACCATAATCATAAGATACTGAGCTTTTCATCTCACTATGTGAAGTCTTGTGTGTGTTATTATGTATTTCCTTGATTTAAAAGTTATTTGTACGTTGGAATATCAGAAAATTACACTTCTAATTTCTTTTTACTTAGAGTCACACTCCTTTTTTAATCTTTTTTATTTCATACTCATCTATTTTATGTCAGGAAATATTTTTAGTCCATCTGGTTTCCCTCTGTGTAAGTCTGGAAATATGAATTGCTATGCAGCATGAAGCTCTATTTTTTTTTTAAGATAAAATGTTTACAATGGCTCCACTGATTGGACTCCACATTGCTTGTCCAAAGGTTATATGTTTTTTCTGCAACTATGATTCAATAATTCTAGTTCCAGACATAATAACTTTTACTGCTCTTCATTATTAGATTTCACAACTTATGCAGGTTATTACCAAAAATCTGTGAATAACTGTCCCAATGAAATGGCAGGAAGGAATCTCAGGTGAATTAGGAAATGGCCCTTTGTCATGTTCTGGTAAGGCATTGCCAACATCCAGTTCTACCCTCATTCTCCATTACAATTAGAGATTTTCAGTTCATCAGCGCCTGAATGAGAAGGAGATGAATAAAGTTACATGCAATATGGGGAAAAATTTGGGCCTTTGAGTAGTGTTACCAGTTGATTGGCCTGTATCACTGTAGCTTGGGAAACTGGGAAAGAAGTGAAGTTTTGGGTTCACTTCCAACACTGTATGCATCATATATCTCGAGTTTGCAAAAACTATCAGATCAGAAACATCATATTTTGGAATCTTTTTGTATGGTCTAAATGACTATACACTGAAAAAAACGAAACCCTCAGGATCACAGTCACTTTTAGAGAAGCCCCAAGAGCCTTGTGCTTTAATACTGTCCTATTCTAACTAGATGAGCTTACCCATCACTAGACAGACATACGAGTCATCTGCTTTTGATAATGTCAGTTGGGATTTTCCAGTCAGGCATCTCACTAGAAATGTGGGTTGTTCAGCTTACAAAGTGCTAGGAAAATGGATCCTTTTCAGAAAAACCTACAAGGCCCAGGGGATGAGACTAGTGTGGTACAGGCTTGATTCAGACAAATCTGACAAGTCTAATTCCCTAGACATGTCAAAGAGCTGGGAAGCAGACAGCAGTGAACGAATCCAGGATTGCAACCAAGAAAAGCAAAAGGCAAGCACCAGGTGTTTTCTAGACAATAGTGCTCACTTTCACTGTTCTTGTAATCAAATTTATATCTGCTAGTTTTTGAAGAAAATACTGAGTGTTCTTATGCCACTGAAGATATTAAAAAGATGGGAGCGAAATGTGTTGCCAAATAAGGAAGTGAAATGTGGCCACATATGTAAATTTTTCCACTGAAAACATAATAGTACAATTGAGGGAAACTGCTTTCTACTCACCCTGGTACAAAAATAAGTAGGGTTTGATGCCACACTCATGGATATTATTTTATTAAAGGCACTGGAAGGTGAAAACCAAATAAACAGTCCCTTTTATGACGGCAAAGAAATTGAGAGTAACAAAGAAAAATTAAAAAGACAGTGGTTCTTTTTTACCTACATTTGCTGTTCTCTTTTCTTTTTCTATTTCATTTTGGTTTTGTGTTTTATTTTTAGCTCACTGTATTTACTTATTTCTAAGTGATTTCAAATATATTAATTTATATTAAAGCCTAATTTTGATTTTGTATCTATTTTTTGTCTTTTTTTGGGGGGGGTGAAATGGGAGAAAGATTTAATTAAGTGTATATTGTCAGGATTCAAATGAGCCCCAATTAATTTCTGGTCATGAAAATTTTATATTCTCCATAATAACCATGGGAAAGATTATTACTGTATTTGCTGAAACATTTGTCACATGCTTGAGGAAAAAGCATCTCAGATTTCAGCTGAAGAGCCTAATCCTTGGTACACAAAAATACCTATGCTTGAGTGACCTAGCTAATGATGAATACAAGGGAAAATTCTCAATGTCCCCAAACATAACTGCTAAACAAATATGCGTCTGCAAGCTTTTTATCACACCTCCCTTGAAAATGAAACAAATGATTATTTAGCTGAATAAAGCTGCCTCACTGCTTCACTGCCCTTATCCGAGACATGACCTCTATCCTTGAGTGGACACCAAAAATCTTTAAAAATTCTCTGGGACAAAAGAGAGCACTTTAATGGGTGAACTTGTTTATGTTTTGTTGCACTTTTCTCCTGTGTATATTATGAAATATGAATATATAAACATAACAAGTACCATGCCTTGACTATGGACCACCACAACAATTGTCAACATTTGGGCTATTTTATTGTCAGTGACAAATATGATTTTTACAGTAAGTTCCTTTGCAAGTCTAGGATGTCTAACTAACATTTGAGTAGCTGCTGCTATTGATTTACATTACCATTAATCATCTCCACTAATTCAATAAAAACAATGTCAATACGATAAAACACTCTTTCTATTGAATTAATGAGGGTGGTTGGTTACTAATAGGGTATGACTGCATTAGGGAAATGTTTAAAGTAACATGATAGACTAACAAGGAAACATTTAATAAAGATTTCATATAATTTTTAACTCTTTCCAAACCTTATGAGGAAGGAAGGAAATTCTTATTATGAAGATAGCCACTGCATAAACTTGCTGAATATCATCACTTTACTATTTCTCTTGACAGTGTGTAAAATAAGACATATGACTGGTGCTTTCTTGATTTTCTATTTTCTCGTTTATAAAATGTGAGGAATTGCACACACCCTTTGTTCAGTGATATAAGATTTCCCAATAGAAATACTGAACATGAGCCATAGATTATTCATATGTAGAGAGGTTTCATCTTTCTGTGAGAAAAAATGCTCTAAACCCACCTCAAATAATGATTGTTTCTGTAGCCTTAGGCAACTCACTTATGGCCTTTCAGAAGTTGCTTGAATTTAAATTTTCCATTGGTTTTATTTAATGGAATATCTGAGGAGCAGTATCTCTGCAATTCAAGCTGTTCACCTTAAGCTGAGCCTTAAGCTCAGTTTCTTCAACTATAAAGCAGTTGGAACAATACTTGTCTCTGTCCACATTGACTTCAGAATTAGTGACCTGATGGCCAGAAATGAAATTCTATGAGAATGAGTTAAAAATAATAAGCTCATTTGTTTGTTGGAAGGCAAAATTGTAACTTCCTGGGGATGTTTGGACGCTGCAAAATAGCTACCGTAACATGAGAGCAGAGTAATATAGTTGTCTGTGGAAGAGCTTTACCTTTCCTTTTGTGCCTACAGGTGTCTAGTGTGTCTCTCAATCAAAGAGGAGGTGCTGAAGGGACAGTGCTTCCAGCCCTGGAACACTGAATGCATTTAACATTGGACATGGACTTATACCAGCCACCATGGAGCAAGTAAGATCCCTCTGGCATTACATCTTGAGAAAAATCTTCATCCATGCAAGTGGTCCTCTTTACCAGAGTTTGATTTCAGTTTTTCTTTTTGTGATAAATGTGATTATGTGATAAATCCTGGTTTAATGTGGAATGAAGTTCACAGTGGTGCTAAAGAGAATTACATTCTTATTGGAGAAAATTAAATTAAAACGTATGATTTTGCAGTGTGTGACTCAAATTTTCTATCCATTTCTGGCTTCAACCTGCCTATGGCACACAAAGCACACAATGTTCTGATGACATAACATGTACCTATGAAAACATGGATATATGAAACAGGTAATTTTCTTCAAATTAATGTATCATAGCATGTTTGACACATGAATACTACAAAAATTTAATAAAGTAATTAAACATTTATCACTTATGGTCCTTCCTAAAAGCATGGAAGTACTGAAATAAACATATTCCAATTTTATATTTTTCCAAGATTTTGGGATTGCTTTTTTGTTGTTGTTGTTGTTGTTGTTTAAATAAAAAACCAAAGGAAAGTTAGTAAACTCTTAAAATATCTCAGTCCAGTACTGGCAATTGATTTACTTTATTATTTGGAGCCCTGATAAACCTCATAAAACAAAGTTATAATAAACATCAAATCTGAACAGTGTTTTAGCCTAATAAGAAGTAGGATGTTAGAGAAGGAAACAGAACTGATTATAATGACATGTAATAGAATGTTACTCTTACACAGAAGACAATTTTACTGTTTTGGAAGCTTAGTATAATTCAAAATGCAAAAGATGCAAAGCAATTTAAAAGTGCCATTGGGTTGTATTGCTCCTGTCATAGTAATATCCAGTAAAATATTAATTGTTCTGATGATTTAGAGTTGTTTTAGAAGACCGACTTTCTGGTTTCACAAACACTGTGACTTTTGATGCAAAATTATATCCAGGGTCTTCATATGCTGAAGAAATAAAAAGACATGGGTAGACAGGGCTTAAAGAGTATGAAATTGTAATATAATGCCTTTGTAGTGATCTGGATTCTATTTTTAAATCAATGTTTAAGCACTGTTTTGTAAGATACGTGTTTGTAAAAATCCTCCTGCTAAAAACTTCTAAAAATAGCCAGAAAAGAATTATAATATTTCTTGACAATTGAATCCACCTTTATTTAGTTTTATTTTGCTTCATTTTTTTTTTGTTGTTAACATATAGGCATATATTAAAAAAAATAATAAAAAAAACCCCAAACACTTAACAGTCTTAAGCATTTTCAAACCCCTGATAGGCCATATCATGGGCAAAAATTTTCTCAGGCTTTATTCACGTTAGTAATATCACAATGGAAAAATACCCCTTAAAGTTAGTGTTAAATATTTGTTTTGTTATACTCACAATAGTTTGTGTTTTCATTTAACAAATCATAAATGAAGAGCAAAATAAAAGGTATACATTTTTCTGTAATTATTAATCTTCCATGAAAATAATCATGCTAAAGAATCAGTGTGCGTGCATTACTATCAAGTCATAAGCTTCATTCCACATGCTTTGCAAAAGATTCATTGGAGTCTTAGCAAAGTACTTCCTTTCACAGTGTGTATGAAGATCTACAAGTTTTTTAAGAACTCCTAATAATCAGCTGTTTTCAACATTTATTAAGGCTCCAGCAAGTACCGCTTCTCTTCTGGTGCTTTTTCAACAGCCTACTACTTTTATCTTAGTAGAATTTGCCTATTAAAGCTGGACAGCTGTAAATTGTGTTCCAAAAAGGAATACCTTTCTAAAATTTAAATAACCTGGAGACCTCAGTTAAGAAAGAGATCAGTACTTAAACATCTATGTTCCTCTGTTTAGTGCCACTTTGAGAGCTTTAAAAAAGTCTTGATAACACTTACAGACAGAATGATCTTGAAGGTTTTACAACACAACTGATATTTAATTAGCCTCAAATCTGTGCTAGAAAGACATGTTTGTATACCTAGAGCACTACTGTATCCAAGAGTGAGCACATTAGGGTTTATATTGCCATTTCATTTCTCATTGGTACATCTTATGGAATGCTGTGTTTGGGGCAGGGGGAAAGCAATCAACTGGAAAGGACTCTGGTGAGCACAGTACAAAAATGTAATTCAAGGACAGTAACTAAAAATGTTAAGATGACACTTTGCCACTGCTACTCTTTGAAATACTGTTCAGATCTTAGCATTCATATTTGTATGCACATGTCAACATCTGTGTCTAGATATGTTGGGCAGAAGAACGCAACATAGATATTTTCAAACTGTTGATGACTTACATAGATGTCTAGTTTCATGCCACAGAGAGGCAAGTACCAGACAAGAGGGAATATAATAATAAGAGGGAATATAATAATAAGGTGATAACCTGCCTGCCCTAAAATGTCACACAATAGCACATTGATAGGTACAAAGTTGTAATAGATAAAACTTCCACTTCCAAACTACAAAGAGCTTTTAGGATTTAAAAATACTCCAAAGACAGAGACAGTGGAATACCCTCTTTGCACTCCAGTTTTTCAGCTTAATATTTAGGAATGTGAGCCATCTTAGTTGTTTGATATGTACTGGGAGAAGAGTCTTGTGGCTTACATCCCTGACTTTTATCACCTAAACCATAATTTAAAGCAGTTACATAGTTCTCAGAAAGAGCTGGATGTCCCCTCACCACTTAAAATAGATTCCACTAATTTTATCTCTGTGAAAACAACTGGTTTGCACTGTGTGAATCTGATTCAGTAAATTGGTTTTAATTGTAGTAGGATTTCTTTATTTTTCTATGGCTCTTAAGGTCATTACATGTGCTAGAAATATGTAAGGAAGGATCCAGGTGGAAGAAAGAGGAAATATTTGAGATGTGGAATTTCATTCTATAGTAGCATTAGTGTAATTAAAATAATAACCACTTCATTTCTATAGAGATGTGTACAGCAGCTGTAGGTAATAATGGAATGTTACTCCAAAATTAAAACAAGTCTGAATTATCCTAAGGAATATTTCTATCCTCCAACAACCTGAATTGGGCATTTCTGCATCACTCACTTTGTCAGCTGTTATCAAATCTCTGAGTGTGTGGCAAAGCAGAACATCAGAAAAAAAAAATAGACAGCTTTTTTTATTCCTCCTGACAAAATTAACTTTTCTTTATGTTCTAGAAGCTGCTAGACTTTAAGAAAGAGATTGTAAAATGAAAAAAGAAATCTTAATTTTGATCAAGATAATAGATGGGAGTCCTTATTCTCTGTTCCTCCAACCCAAAATGTGTGGAATCCTTTGAACCCCTCAGGGGAATCCTGAGGGCATTGCCCTGAAAAGATTTACCATAGAGTCTCCACTTAGGTGGAAAGAAAATACTTACCCCATGGTGCCTTGCAAAAATATGTGACCTACTCCAGTCTTGTTCTCCCCATATGTCCCTATTTCTCATGGTTTCTCCTTTCCCTGTTTCCCCATTGGTTGGTATCCCTGGTGGCTGGCCCTGTCTTCCCTGTAGGGCACTTCTCTTTGCCCTGCCCTTTGTACCACCCCTGTGCTTTCAGACCATTGGCCTGTGACCCCTTTTTAATCCTGTGCACAGCACATGGCCATGTCTTTTGTCCTGGATTCCCTTCAGTGTGTTGGAATAAGTGTTTGCTGGAACATATGCAAAACGTCCTTCTTGCCTGTCTTTGCTGAGCTGCCCGTGGTGTGCGGTGCGTGGTGCGTGGTGTGCGGTGCGTGGTGTGTGGTGTGTGGTGCGTGGTGCGTGGTGCACGGTGCGCGGTGTGTGGTGTGTGGTGTGCGGTGTGCGGTGTGCGGTGTGCGGTGTGCGGTGTGCGGTGTGCGGTGTGCGGTGTGCGGTGTGCGGTGTGCGGTGTGCGGTGTGCGGTGTGCGGTGTGCGGTGTGCGGTGTGCGGTGTGCGGTGTGCGGTGTGCGGTGTGCGGTGTGCGGTGTGCGGTGTGCGGTGTGCGGTGTGCGGTGTGCGGTGTGCGGTGTGCGGTGTGCGGTGTGCGGTGTGCGGTGTGCGGTGTGCGGTGTGCGGTGTGTGGTGTGTGGTGTGTGGTGCGCGGACCTGACTGCTTTGCCTGAATCCTGCCCAACCTGCCTTTCCAGAGGAGGTGAATATTGGGAAAGCATCTAAACCCCATGTTGCTACAAAAATGTTAAACTAAGATTATTTTTTCCTCAAAGAATCACAAAATCAATTAATTTAAGACCTCTGGGATCATCGAGTCCCATCTATGACCTAACACCACCTTGTCAATTAGACCATGGCACTGAGTGCCATGTGCAGTCTTTGCTTAAACTCTTCCAGGGACAATAACTCTATAGTGTCCTTGGGCAGTCCATTCCAATGTTTAATTACCCTTCCTGTGAAAAAATTCTTCCTGATATCCAACCTAAATCTCCCCTGGCACAGCTTTAAGACTGTGTCCTCTTGTCCAGTAATTTGTTGCCTGGGGGAAGAGGCTGACCCCCACCTGGCTACAATGTCCTTTCAGGCAGTTGTACTGAGTGGTAAGGTTCCCCCTGAGCCTCCTTTTCTCCAAGCTAAATATTTCTCCTTTATACCTTAGATTTTATTGCATGGAGCTTGTCATATACAAAATCATTCCTCCAGAATATGCTCTGTCTTATTTCAGCTGAGTAACATGCCTTCTTTTCCCTGCAAAATTACCTAGGAATATTTATTATCTCCAGCAAGGACTTAATATATGATCTTAATTATAAAATGCTCTTAGATAAAGCCTGTCAAGCTCTCAATAAATGGATGCAACTCCCAATGTCTCTGATTAGCAAAGTAAATATAATTAAAATTACTATAGGCCTTAAATTTAATTATCTATTCATGAACATTCCTTTATTTCTTTCAGCATAATTTAAAAAATACCCACAACTTTAATACACCTTTTAAAGATTCCTCTGACTATATAACATACCAGATTAGGTATAAAAGCATTGACTTTACCTCTTAAAAGTAAATTACTTTCATCAGACTTTTGCTGAATTCCAGGCTCAATAAATATATATATAGACAGAATTCAACAAAACTCTACTTAGAGCTTGAGCTAGGGAGACAGAGGACACTAATTTAAAGTACTGTTGGAGAAGTTATTCACCATTTCATTTATCCTTGAAGTTTCCTAATTTTTTGCCTTGTCTGATTAACAGGATTGGAGAACAAACAGACGAACCTTCTGCAATTACTATTGCTGCAAGAGAAAAATATAAATGTAACCTAATGCAGGAAGATTAAGTAGTTAGGGTCTGGGGCACTTTGTAGGAGAACATAAATGTCTGTTTCTTTGAAATAGCTGATATAAAGACTCACTGTGATGTTTCACAAATTGCCTTTCTAGAAGAAATATCCTATTCAGCACTTTCCATTGACTGTGGACTATTGACTGTGTATTGGGGTCAGAATCTGGCTTTCACTTCCCATCTTTCTGTGACTGAATTTTCTCAGAGCTCTTCATTTGGCAAAACTATTTGCCTAGTCTCAGCTAATGTTCCTGGTCCCCCTTGCCACACAATACTTCCTTTTTGGGAAGTAAACAGTTGTACAGACTGAACTCTAGACACATACATTAAAGAACTTATGTGCTATAAAAAGAACAAAGAACAAAGATTTTTAAATCTCTTATGCTATGTAAGTGTCAAATAATTCATCATATTTTTAGATGGACAGAATAGAAGTAAAATATCCTTTTTTTTTACATCATGAATTAAAAGAACACAAACTATCAGCACTGGGCTATCTCTCACAGCTCTTCCTGTTTGCTTTATGTGTAAGTCAGCCTGTCTAATCATCTTACCTTCTCCCTGAACAGGAAGATAAAAATATAAATAATATCTTCCAAGAAGACATATATTTTCTGAGACAAAGGGTTCCTGCCATACTTGACTCCTTTTCTGAGTTTAGCTTTGTGGGTGGGACCCTGGTTTAAATCTTTTCTTTGCAGTATGCATAGCAGATAGCCCTTGACCTAAGCTTGATAGGGCTCAGATGAGAATTGCTATGTTCAGCGCCAGAATTCAATTCAGTTATCACCAAGTGAATAAAATTGTCTCAGGGCCTGGTGGCATTTTCCAGACTATGCTTGTAATCATCTGTATTTGGAGATTTTGAACACCTATAACCCTTAAACCTTAGTGGGCCTGTATCATAGGTATTTCTCTGTACCTTTCAAGCAAGAGATAAACTACTACTTATCCTTAAGATGCTTCTAATTGAGTTAGCACCACAAATTGTAACAGGTGGGTGTCCACATTTTATACAGTACTTCAGTGTTTGGGTGCCCATCCAAGATACCAGAGCTCTGTGACAAATCTTTCACTCTGCTGCAACTCTCAAGATGGTATGGATTTCAGTAGTTTCCAGTAGGTAAGAGACATATGTGCTGTGAACAGTGAATACCACCACTCATAAATGCTTTAATGGGACACCTGTTCACAGTGCCTCATTGTGCTCTAGCTCCTCAACAGCGAAATGGTGAACCAGAATTTTGTTAATTTATGTGTGATGAGGATGCATCACATAAGCCTTTGCAGTGTGCAGATATTTAGGCAATGCTAATAAGGTCCCTCTAGAAAACCAAGAGTTACTTGCTTGAATATTTTTGTCACTGGTGGTTGAGTCTATTACAGACTTTGTTTTCAGATACATTTTTCTAGAAAACAAGTGACTGATGTAGAGGTCGGTTATTGGCATTGTCATCATTATGTCCCTGAACTTTGAGGCACTTGGAAAAAATGTTGCTTTCAGCTTTTCTTGGTTTTGTCTCATCCCATGGAGTGTTTCTATGTAAAAGAGGCACTTCCAGGAATTTCATTAAGGTATTGGGAAGTCCAGTGTACTGACATTGAACTCTATTCCCAGAACTATCAGCAATCTGTCAGCGGCAAGGTTTCCTGGAATAACATCAGAAACCCTGCCTGTTATAGCCAAAGCAATGGTGTTAGTCTTTCTCTGGCAAATTGTACTTAAGTGTAGTTTGCTGTGAAAGAGACAATTTTTTAGGAATCCCAGAGGCATAGGCACATTACTAAATCTTAAACAGCTAGACTGATCCTAAAGTTGGGTCTGCTGAATAACAAGACTTTCTGGTACATCTGCAAATTTACACAGTGGTGAAGGTGAAATGAGAATAAAGGGAAGGCTACATCTCTCCCAGCTGACAGGTGACAAAAATTTGAAATTTGTATTTTTCCAAATTTTTCTATGCATGAATTGATGATAAATAAAGCAAGTAAAAAACTCAAGGTTTTGTATCTTTTATTTTATAGCAAATTAGAATGAGCAGCTCAGACTGGAGTCTTGTGGAATGAAATTTGCAACAAAAAGATCTGTGTAGAAAAAAAATCATTTCTGAAGAGTTTGAAGACATGTTCATGAATATGAAATTATAAATGTGAAACAAAATATTTTGACATTAGTAAATGTAAATATTTTAGCGCTAGTGATATAAATGAGAAAAATTACAAGACTTTTTGACACTGACTTTGTCATCAATATGACACATTTCTGCAAAATTATTTGATTACAAAAAAAGCAGCATTTTCTGCAGGATTTTTTTTTCTTCAGCTGTGTATGGCTTAATATAAAACATCTGGAAATAATCATGAAACCTACTGTCTTTTCCTTATTAATTCCTGGAAAAAAATTATTTATATATGTTAAATCCTTAACTGTTTCAACCTTGAGAATGCTAGGGAAGCTTTTTCAGAAAAACAAAAGGCAAGAATAGCTGAGGGGATGGAGGTGGAAAAAAAAAGGTGGGTCCGTGCTTCAGTAGCTTTAGAGGAGCTCATTTCTGTCTTATTCTCAGCCTTTTCACATATTTGCTCTCTTTGGCAATAAGCTTTCAAGGAAAGGATTTTCATCTAAGTAACAGTCTTGACTGTTACAAATTGATCCAAATTTATATATTGAAGAACTCAATGTCTTTTCACACTCTTTACTCAGAATGGCTTTTAATTAGCACTTAGTGGACATCATAGTAGAATAAAGGCTAAAATAAAAGTAATAATTTTGACTTTTCTCTTTTATGTTATAGCAAATGATCATTGCTTGAGTGATCTTTGTCTCTAAACATTAAAAAGTACACTGTGATTTATGCCAAGTAAAACACAGTTTGAAGGATAAGAGATCGGTTAACCTCTGTGATTTCCTTTGTTTTGCATAATGCAATTATATAGATGCATGCTAAAATACAGATGATATGCAATGAGAGCACTAATTGTACTGGTTGCATTTATTTTCATTCTTTTACAGTATGAATTAATTTCTGAATGTAGATTTTTTACACCTTTAACTGTGGTGATGACTCTCACATGGCAGAGTATAATCACGCAGAATAAACACAATCTGTGCACTAGTTGTCTTCACTTTTTTCCCCTCACAACATCTAAAAGAAGTGACATTTTGACTGTTTAGGTATACCCTCATATTCCCAGTGTTCTATGACTAGTGACAGTCTGTAGGAATGAAGTATTACCCACTTCAGAGAAGATCAAGTTAAGCATCTCAAGTAATATGAGTGTACACTAGTGCATGTGACCAGATAAGATGAATCCAAGGGTGCTGAAGGGATTTCTTGACACCATTGTGGGCCTAACTTTTCATCATTTTCAAGAGTTTAAGATAATTGGAAAGGTTCCTGATGGACAAAAAAAGGCAGACATCAAGCTTACTCTAAAGATCTCTAAAAAAATGGATATTTGGTATCATACAGAAGAATGAATCCTACAAGTCTACATTTCTATATATGATAGTACACAGTCTGTTCCTTTTCATCTTCAGGCTGAGTAGCTCTTTTTCTCACACTGATATGTGATGAGGAGTTAATGCCCATTCTCTTTCATTTCTCTTTCCTCTCTACATGTCAAAGCTTTCTTTGTTAATTTTATTTCTAAATCTCTCTTAGTGCAATGGTTAATTTTTGTCATCTGTCTTTATCTTAGAACTTAACTGTTACAAATCTTCCCTGACAATGATATAACCTACTAGTCAATGGAAGACAGAACTACTGTAGGCCCTCAGGAAACCTGCACATGTGTGTGTGTTTGACCATCCCATGCAGCCCACTAGGGTCTTCTACCATTTAGTTACCATGTGTGCCTTGGAATCCTTAGGTTCACTCAGAATGCAGCTGTTTCAGGTAAAAATATCTGTAAAATAAAAGGAAGCTTCTGCAGTTCTGAGTCTTGAAGTGTCATAAAGCAGGAATCTCAGCTAGCTATAGTTAATTTTTAAACCCCCGACTGATTACTTGAAATAAATGTATATTTGTTCATTCCAGTTTAATCCTTTTTTGTTAGATTTTTGTTGGGAGATTATAATTGTTTAAATGTTCTCATGTCTGGATTGCTGAAAAACTAATGCTCCATGAAGTGAACATATCTGGTACCTTGACAGCAATATAATCTGATTCCATGGTAATTTTACATTATAGTTCCAATCAGAACATTATTATGTTTCTGTATAAAGGGGTTCCACTTTATACAGAAGTATTGAACTACAGAACATGTGAATACTTTTTCAGGTTGCTAACACTTAAATTACAATTGTGCTGAGAATAGTAGTCCAGTTGGTTTCCATGACAAAGAATCTCATAACATGGTAGAATGAATCATGCCTGTGAATCTGCTTCCTTAAGTGTCCATACATATATATAGATATATGTATATATGTATGTATGTATAAAAAATCCCAAGCCAGAACTCAACAGTGTCAGAGAGAGAAAGCAGAAGAATAAAAATGCAGAAAGTGTAAAATCATTATTAGAAATATATAAAAAAATAAGTAATGAAATTAGAAGCAGTTTAAGTTCCTTCACTCTTAAAGCTGAAGTCATGTTGCTGCTATGCCAATATTCCTATGCCACATTGGTAAGTTCATGCAATATTCAGCTTTTACTGCTCAGCATCTTGTATGTGTCACAAGTTGCCCAACTTGGATCTTCCTTACACACTGAATTAGTTTTATTTTCATAAAGACCAGGATTGATGTAGAATGTGTAATATTATACTATTTTTCTCCCTGTGTCAGTCTTCTCAAATGGGTCCCGGCAACATGCGCATGCAGGCCAGAAAGCCGATCATATCCAGGGCTACATGAAATGAAGAGTGACAAGGTCAAAAGAGCTGATTCTCCCTCCCTGTTCTGCTCTTGTGAGACCCCACCTGGAACACTGTGTCCAGACCTGGGGCCCCCAGCATGAGAAAAATGTCCTACCAGTCCAGAATAGGGTCACAGAGATGATCTGGGGTGCCTCTCCCATCAAGACAGGCTGAGAGATTTGGGGCTGTTCAGCCTGGAGAGGAGAAGGCTCTGGTGGTGCCTTTTTCTCTGGTCATAGAATTATGAGCCAGACATGGTTAAGGGGATAAAAAGGGGCTTACCTCATTTAATAAGGATCCTTAGGTGCACAACCTGTCAAGGTGGAAAACACTGGAGAATGCACCCAGCTCGTGATGTGTATACAATGTTTATAGACTTTGTAAATTAGCGTATCTGACAAAGATTCTCCAATAACAAGAGTAATAGATAAAGTAATGTCCTCCTATTCTGGCAACTTCTAGAGTCTATCATCCTCAGATGAGGCTTGTATCCTGTTTACAAAAATATGTCCTGGAGAGCTGGTTTCAACCTTGGTTTCTGTGGGGAGCCGAGACAGTGTAAGGCTTCAGGCCTTCAACTGGGAGACGGGCTTTTGCGAGAGCTTGTAATGACAGGACAAGGGGTTGTGGCTTTAAGCTGAAGGAGGGCAAGTTTAGATTAGATACTGGGAAAATCTTCCTCACTGTGCACCCAATGAGGCAGCGCTGAACAGGTTGTCCAGAGTAGTTGTGGATTCCCCATCCCTGGAAGTGCACAAGGCCACGCTGGGTGGCGGCCTGAGTGACCTGGTCTAGTGAAAATTCCCTGCCCATGGCAGCAATGTTGGAACTAGGTAATCTTTCAGGTCCCTTCCAACTCAAGCCATTCCATGATTCTATGATCTCTTGTGAGCAGTACAATGAGCTTGAGCACTTGTGTTCAACAAGTGTAATGAGCTGCAAGGGGACAAATATGGCAGGAACTCAAAGTGATTGATATCCCTGAGCCTGCAAATGATACTCTAGTTCTGATAACAACCAATGATTTGCATCACTTTTGGCTTGCATTTTTTCCAAAGTGATTTATTTTTTAAAAATAACTCCTTTGGGTTTAAAGAGACTCTGAGAATAAGTTTTCATTCAGCATCTGTTCCTGATTATTGAAATTTAAGAATGTATTTGAGAACTATGTTGAAGCAAAGTATGTTATTTTAACTTCATTTCATTAGAGTTTTAGTACTGTAAAGAAGAATAAAGCAACAACAAATTAATTTCTAAATGACAAACATGTCTCTGAAATATAAAAGGATAAAATATGTGGGGGGTTTATGATTGCAAGTAATTGGGAATATGATTTTAATATGATTACAGTGCTTTCCAAATTGTGCAAGAATAAATGATTATCAGACAAATTAACTGAAATATTCCAATTCCTCCACTTTTTGCAATAAACTGAGATGATTTCAATCCTTAATTGAACTTGTAAGAAACTTATTTTATTTGACCTTCATTAGATTTGACAAAGGTGTATCAGCCATGGGGTACAAAAAGCATGATGTATTCAGGGTGTCATCATAATTCTACTGACTTTCAGAAAGTTTTAAAAAATATCAAAAAAGTATTAAATATTCTGGTATCATAGCTCTTGACAAATTCTAGTCTACTGCTCTATCTGTTCCTCACGTAAAATTAATGAGATAGTGCTGGATATTAAAGAATCTAACCATAAAGGCTTAAAAAAAGCCCTGTATTTGGATTTTGTGATATAAAATCTTGAGGTAATAGAGGACTATACTAGAGATTATAGGCTTTGTATAGTTTATTGACTGGTTTGATGGAAGGCAATTTGTATTATTGCAATTTGTATTCCTGATTTAATAAATAAATTAATAACAGTGTTAATATGCTAATGTTAGCATATTTTAAACAAATTAACTTCATTACTTTAGTAATTATAGCTTCTGTTACTATTGCATTTTCATAATATAGCAAGTCATAGTTTCAACGCTTTAAGTCATCTGCTTCTTGAAGCTATTTTCAAGCTCTATTAGTTTTTTTTTTCTGTTTACCATTTGTATTATAAAACATTCCTGATGAGAAACTCATATTCATTCATGTAGTTCTTTCTCAGAACTGGTAGCAATTATCATATACCTCTGATGTGATAATACTTTAAATATGCAAGGCTTTTTCAAAGTTAAGAGCACAGATCTTTATGATCTTTATATGTCAGCTTTACCTCATGTATGGTCTGAAGGTCATAAAATCAAGAAAGAGAGAGATACAGAAAGGGGAGATGATAGAAAAGGCCTAAAACAATAAAACAAGAAATGAGATCTGAGCAACAGGAGATATCAGTCGGCAAAAACTGTCTTGGTTATTATTTCTGGCTGCTTGAGTAACTTTCTTTCTATTTTAATGTTAAAATATGCTATAATATACATCTTTTTTATATTCATAGATAACATCCAAAGTAGGAAAATCTTTCTACACTTATCCATAGCTCCTTCCTCTTCTACCTAATTAAAATATGTTTTTTTTAAAGTAAGTAAAATAGATGAAAAGCAGTTTTCAAAATCAAATTTGAATCAAGGAAACATTATGGGAAGGTTTGACATCTGGGTAGGTTTTGCAAAATTGGAGAAAAGAGCAAACAAAATTTTTCAGATCTTATAGAAAAGTACTTTTTATTTCTTCAGTGAGTTGCAGTACTGAAATGGGTGATTTCAATAACTTTTCTTGAGCCTCATGAAATAAAAGAGCATTCTGCTGTGAGAAACTATGGATATGTGAAAAGATACCAAAACTGGAGTCACAGGGCAAACAGAAAGTAAAAAAGGTGATGTAAAAACAGAAAAGGGAAATATTAAAAAACTTCAAGGTTTTGCCTTGAAGAAGATGAAATGAAAAGGTATAATGAAGCTGATGTGATAAGATCAAGGGCTTGGAAAGCACCTAGAGTACTCAGCAACTCCATTTTATTTGAGCTGCTGATTATTTGGAACACTGTGAAGAATATTTTGCTAAGAGGAAGATGAATGAAAGTTTGGTTTTAAATCAAAGAGAAAATGGTTGGTCTTAAAAGTATTGTGAAATGGAAAGCAAAATACATACATATACACAACATACACAGTGTGCAAGAGCTGAAAACATTTTCTGAGACTGCAGGTCAGTATTTTCAGAATCTTACAGCTCAGTACTCTTACAAAAATAAGGTCTTAGACTGTCTATGTTTAATATGTTAGTGACACTTTTTAGTTTGTCATAACAAACACTGAAGGTATCCATAACACAGAAATCTTTATCTGAATGGGCCAACATAATTAATATAGTCAATAGAGTTTGGGCTGATACATCTCTTAATGAAGTTGACATTTAAATATATTTGATGATTCATAAACCACACAAAATAAATATTTTCTTCACCAACTACAAAAAGTAGCCATTTAGAATGAGTAAGGGATTCACAGATTTAGAGTAGCTGTTGAAAGTAATAATGCATTTCAGTAAAATGTTGAAATGAATCTAAATATGGGATACTGACTTTAAAACTGCATTTATTTTTAGTGCATTTAATCAATGAGAAAACTAAAACAATTCAGTTAAAAAGCATATATTTTGTAATATAATCCAAAATCCCTTTGGTAAATAATAGCTGAAAAGTTTTAAATCCACATAAAATGTCACTGTAGAGACGGACACGACACACCGTGCAATATATCAAAAGCTTCTCATTTATTTACTGTGTATTCCCTTTTTATACAAGGAAGGAAGGAAGAGTAAAGGAAGAGAAAGGAAGGAAGAGTAAAGAATTTAGAAGTTCCTAAAATTATAAATACCTAAATTAAAAAAAAAAAAAACACGATAAATTGCATGATACCCTAACTCTTTCCTACAAATGTATTGCTTTTCATTATTCCTGTATGTTTTAGTAGCATAGTGTGGCCCTAAAAAAAAACAGCTAACCATTTAATATGCTTAACATGCCAAGCTATGGTTACATTGTACTTGTCACTACCTTTTTTAATTTAGCATAGATATCAAATGGAAAGAACATATCAGAAGAGCATTTTTGACAGTAGATTTTGAATAACACATCCTTTTGCAATGCAGACATATAACCAAGTAGCCCTCTGCTTAGCTGTGATCATACCACAGTTCCCAGAAAAAGAAGCATAACATTATAAAGGCATAATTCAGTGAGCGCTTGAAAAGAATGACATGTGAAATATATTTGCATCACCTAGAGAATAAATACCCATGAAGGAAAGAATAAGTTAAAGAGCTAGTTTTAAACCACTAACTAAACATCTAGTCTAAGGTATGGTTATCCATCTTCTCTGCACTGACTCTAATATAAACTACCTGGCTTGATAGTGGTAAATAAATAGATTGATAGATATAGTGAGTGGGTGAGTAGTAAGTAGAAAAAGTAGCCAAGATTAATCTGTCTTGAAATGGCAGGGCTAAGTGGCTAGGATTATTAATGAAACAAAGAATCCCAAATGAAGTAACTATCATTAGATATCAGTTCCTGATTTTTGCCTCCACATTGTTTAGAAAATGCTTTTGCAATTGTAAAATATCTTGTTCATGTGCTTTCTCAAACTGGTCAGAATTAAAAATTCAAGATACTCAAAATTTCAGCAATTATAAGTGGATTTTGTCCAGACTACTGTTTTTAGGACGACATAGAGAGACTGCTGAAATCATGGGTTTATTTGTACCTTGTGGGATGTTTGCTTAAGAATTGCTACAGGCTAATACCAGTAAGAGAATCAGATTGAGATGTTCTGTAAATTAAACATTTATATTTCCTTTTTCAAATGCAGATTAAAACTTGCTAACACCTCTCTGAAAATTGAGAGGATATTTTGTGGTTGAAATGCACTTGAATGACTAATAAGGACTCATCTTCCTCTGGGTCCCTTATAGCCAAAGAGTGTCATTTACTAGACCAGTGAAATCTGACTGCCTGGATCAAGGTGAGTCATTTTGTGACTGAACAGAACTCACGGGCTGAACAGAAAGGGGAAGTAACCTGAGCTGTTCTGAGACAAAGATCTAGTCATGAGAGCATTTTTCTCTTCCATTCCAGAAAAGGTGTCATTGCTGTCTTCAACAAGATTTTTATCCAAATGTTATCATAGTCATAGGAGTGAGGCTGCCTTAAGTAAAAAAGATGAGAGAAACAGAGAAAACTTATGTCAAATGCTGTGATTTTTGCCTTGCTAGTTTCACTGTATACAATGTGTGTTCAAGACAGTATTGAGGCCCATGACTGGATTCTATCTTGCAGCACTTCTCCCTTTTAAAAATCATATTGCAAGAATTTTCTCTACATCTCAAATCTTCAACAAATGTCTGTCTTCTAAAGCTTAGAGATGCATAGCAAAATATTCACAGAAAATATAAGGTATGGCAGCTCATGGTTATGTGTAAAATATGTCTGCATACTCTGCCCTATAGAATTACTGAATATCAGTCCTTTTTTCCAGTGCCAGCACTGCAAACAAGGAACTGACCTATTAAAGTCAACAGAGGCAAACATGGTAAGAGATGATATGACATGAGAATCATATCCTTGATAATTTTCTGCCTCCTTCACAAAAGAAAGACCATTTTCAGTTTTAATCTAAATTCATGAATGCCTCTGGATTTTGGATGTTGTACACAGAGTCAGCTCAAGTGTACTAATAATTAGTGATCTTCCAAAGGGACACACCTCTTGTATTGTATCCATGAAAAAAATACTGCTGAGAGCACTGATTATGTTTCATTCCCCTCCTATCAACTTAATATTATTTATTGGCATCACTTGTAATGGTACTATTGTTCTCAAAATATCATGTCCTTTTCCATCCAGTGTGTGTTTTTTTGCTACTTAGGAAGATGTTCCTTTCTAGCAAATCTTTCCTATTATATTGTTCTGTAAAGGCCCATTTCTGTCCCTGCTGTTGAGCACTTTCACTTGTAGCTGAGATTAACAAGTGCACTCAACATCTTCAGCAAAAGCTCTTTGGCTTGCAGGATTGATCCTTTTGTTGATTGATCCTTCCTTTTGTTGCCTTTCTTCTTCATCCTGTCATTTCTGTACTTCTATAGAACAGAGAAGGGTCAACTCCTCCTCCATCTCCTTTTCACTACTTTCATTTGCAGAGGAAAAACAATTTTGCAAAAGGCAGGAAAATGTCTGTATAATGCAGGAGCAATGCTCTCCTATTGCATACGACCCAGGACTTTCCTGCCTCCAGGTTCCAGTGTAAAGGGGATCATAAGCATACTACCATTCTGAAAAATGTCCTGGAGATAAACGCAGACCAGCTAAAGGTATGAGCAGAAAATGTGCTAGACTGAACTGGGGAAGGACCATATAATTTTGAAAGACAACATATCAAAACTTTGCTCTTGGCCTTCTGTGATCACAGGCATGTACTTGCATACCTACTCACTTCTGAGAGATGGACCAAAGAGCCTTCTGATTTGTTTCACTTATGGAATTTTTGAAAATTCACATTTCAGAAAAAAAAATCTGATTCCAAAGAGAGATTTGATGTTATTTATTGGCAAGGTAGATAGGCTCATATAACAGGATTTTGAGGCGGCAAAAATCCCCCTCGTCCCAAAAAATTCTGAAAAGTGATTAGCGATTAATAAATTGTGACATTATATGTAAAATGGGATTTCGTGTCTTTCATGTTCTGTATTCAACATATCTCATCTTTTGTTTAGAAAAACTTGATCGAGCCTGAGGTTTTCTTTATTTCTTTCTAGGAAAATTTATCTTTGGTTTGTAAGGAATGTGTGCTCCACAGAGGCCATAAAAATTTGAATTATTTTGTTGTGTACAGAAACAAGTGAATATGTTATGCTTTCACTGAATTTCCAAAATGTTCTCAGCAGTTTTATCATCCATATAAAATGCCTGGTGCTATACATTGTATGGAAAATTGCCATATGGAGGAGTACTAAGTGAAAGATTATGAGTGTTTTAGTAATCCTGGTTCTGGAAGGCAGATTTGAAGAAGTGTGGTTTTGCATTACAGGAAACAGGTACAACATTTTGAAGCTGAATCAGCTGCATACTAATCAGGACTCTTTCAAATAAATCGTACCAGGCTTATGTCATATATCTACAAACTTCACCATATCATTGTATGCATTGTGCTGTTAAACTAATGGATCAATTTTTAGAGTAGAAGGGTGTCAGGCCTATGTCTTGGTACATATTTGAATTGCTAACTAATGTGTTACAAAGGTAAAAAGACCCCAAGGTTATACGATACTTCTACAGTCTCTTTACTAGATGTTCAGATTCTTATGTTTGCTTTTATTGGAGGAAGTACTTCTTTATGTGTAGTAGCTCATGCTAGGTGAGTGGATTGCCAGTGTCAACTGGTTTTTTTTGCTGTTTTAACTACTTTCATGTAGCTAAGCATCTGAGTTACACAGAAAAACTATTTTAAAATCTACAGTGATTGCACAGTAAGATATTTACACAATGTTCTGCTGCTCTGCATATTTATCTTTGACCTTCTGCAGTTACGAAGTACATAATTCTCCATCTCACTTAAAATGAAGCAGCCAGATGGAAAGAGAGCTTTGGTAAGTGTAAGTCATATGCATGACCTAGCTATAGACTCTGTGAGGGACAGAATGGCCTTTTTTGTGGAAGCATTCTCATTTTGTAGTTGAAACTTCTCTTAGATTTTGATGGATATTTTAGTGAAAGAAAAATTTTGTTTTATCAATACCTATATAAACATCCTTCATATTTATTATGGGATTTCCATTCTAAAGCTCACTGTCAATTGCTGAACATCACCCATTTTGCATGCTAAACATGATATAAAAGTTTTGACTTCTCCTCTTTGTAAAGATGTGCTGGTGTTCCTGAATCAATAATTTTTAATGCTTTCCTGAGATATTTTGAACCAGCCCTCTAAGCTGAAAGATGGTGGGGATACTGGAGTGGACCTTATACTAAAATTCTGTAATAAGGAAAGCAGTGATTTCTTAGTACAGCTGTCCAGTTGTATCAAATGTTGCTTTAGATTGTAAATATTTGTGGACATGAACATATTCACATATATATTAGATCTGAAATGGGACTTTTGAGAACTACAATAATAATTGTAATAATAGAACTGATAATTCTCATGTCTATTAAATTAAATGATAACTGTGATGATAAAGAGGATTTAATTTCCTACTAAAATATGCAATTATACAGAAGAGAGACAAAAGGATTTCTGTGCTCTGACTACAATGAATTAAAACTTCAAAATATGAAAGAGTTGTGATTGGAGGTCAGAAAAAGCCTTTGACAACATTCCAGGGAATTAAGTGCTTTCCATTTTTTAAGAACCGATTGTGGAATGGTGATTTCTGTAGATATAAAAAATTAAAATTATCAGAACTCTTTTTTCCAGTTTTATATCCCAACACATTGCTTTTAATGTTCTATTAGTTGAGATAATGTTCAGTAAGTTAAATTGACTATATAAAATATGATGCTTAGATCTTATGCAAGAGAAGTGGGAAACATCTAAAATTATTTCAGTGTGTTTGCCACAAAAGAACTTTTGAAACATGGAAAATGTGTGAAAATGAAAGAGTAAGTACAGTGTAGTAAATGTAATATATGTTCCATATATGTTACTTTAAAAAGTATCAGAAAAAGTATTGGTATACCAGTGCAGAGCATCATTTGGTGTTTGGATTTTTAAAATATACTTGAATGTTCTTTTTGCAAGATCCCATGAATGTTGATAAAAATGGAATAGATATCAAGTTGTTTAACCAAAGGAAACCTTAAAATGATGTTAGAATTTATTTGTCTTTGTTGTTATTAACATTACCATCTAATCACCAGAAGAATATTTAATGAACAGAACTTAGTTTGCCAGATGCTATATAAACACTGAGAAACTTGGCATTTTCCTTGCTCTAGTTGGAAGACAAAGAAACTGATATGTAGGTCAGTGATCTTCCCTGGGAAAGGGGGAGAATTCTGAGATTCTGAAACATAAAGCACAAGCCTCCTGTGAGTCACAAATAATCCATTCAGTCAAAGACAGGCTGCAATTAAAGAAGAATGAGCTGACATGTGTGCTCATTCATATCATAATGATATTATTTCCATTCCTTTAAGGGAGAGGTAAACAGAACAGGACTGAGCAGGCTGTGAGGACAATTGCTGTAGTCCAGGCATCAGTTAAAGCATAAGAACTATTTTGTGGTGTGTTCAGAGGAGAAATTGTAGGATGAGCATTTTGGGTCTAAATACAAAAAAGGGCTGGAGTACCTACCCAAGGCCCCTCTGCTCATCAGCTGGTCCAGCCTGAGATTTCCCAGCTTAATACATTCACACACACCCCACCCCGACCTGGTCTGGAAACCTAGAGCACAGCCTATATCCTCAGATTTTGCTACAGCACTGGCACTGATGCCCTCATCTGCTCACACCTGTCCCCCCAGTAGCTGGTTTTGGGACCTGCATTGTTCTCCATCCACAGGTGGAGGTTAAAGAACCCACTCACCCATTCCAGTCATTGGCTCGGAGGCCCCACTTGCTCCCATAGCTGACATCGCAGGTCAGGAACACCCACATCTGATGCAGTCGGACACGAAATGATCACACAGAGACTTGGAATCTTTTGAGATGCAGCGCTGAGCCGAAAAAGAGGCCTTTGTTTATTAATTTCCAAATATATACTTTTATCAAGGTGACAATGGATTGGAAGGTGAAATTCCCACCTCTCAACCACATTGGTCAATCAGACTATCAATTACATTCTCTTCCCATTTGAAGGAATGCAGACACTGGCCATATTTACAAAAAACAATTCTTTGTTTATGTTAAAAGGCATGGGAAAGTGAGAAACTCTGACTCTAATATGAAACATCAGAAGGCTAAGAAAATTCTGGGTGACACACATCCTGGTCTGGCTCCAGGATCTGGAAGCAATTTTCACTTGCACACATACATGTTCCACTGGTAGCTGGCACTGTGATGCACACACAGAGGATAGAGTGGGGTTATGCTAACAGATATTACAGAAAAAGGTTTAAAAAGAAGATAGGACAGATGGCAGTGATAGGTGCAGGACTCAATCAGACAAGCACACTAACTGGCTCTGTTTTACACAGAACTGTACCTTTTGGACCTTCATGTCTACCCCGCTATTTGTTCCTCCTTCTTCTCTCTGTGCATCCCTTATAGATTTTACAGCTCTGTATAGTTTAGCACACCTCCCCCAGTCTGGGATCCTCCTGGTTTACTGTCTCACCAGTTATAAAGTTCAGGCAGAACTTCCCAAAAGTTGCACCCTTAATTTCTTGATAGGCCATCAATTAATATGAGTTGTGGCCCTCTATGTCCTTGTTTATGGCTTTCTATTTTACTTCTCTCTTGCTGCATTGGAAAATGTCCTTCCTTGATCAAGTACTTTAAAAGAGCAGATTCTTTCCTTCCACATACCCTTACTGAAACATTCTTTAAAAGGAGGTATTTGAGGTTCTGAAACTTCATGGGTAGTTGACAAACATCTATGTTTGTGTGCACCTCTGTGTACCATTTTCCAAAATTTGAGGTATTTTAAAAATATGGTTAATAACTTGGAACAACAATATCCCATTATAGCAATATCCAGATGATACAACAAGTCTCTAAAGTGAGCCAGAAATTATAGTAACAGTATATATAACAAATTGAAGACATCTTATACAAACATACAAATTCCAGCTGACCCTTTCTCAATAGACCCAAGGAGTCTTGTTGCCTTTTCCCTAGGGCCCACGTTCAGATGTCTGCCCTATCTTTGCAATGAAGGTGCTTCAGATTGAAACCAGGAGGAAGATGATTGCCTCTAGCACAAAGGTATCCCAAACCATACATCAACATTACCACAAGCACAAGTTAACACAGATTTCACTACTGCTTTGCATACATGGACAGAATCAATATTGCATGCTGCCAGAAAATGAACTGAAGAAACTGCTTCTTCAGTTTGGTGCTTTATAATTTTTGACAGGCAGCAGGAAAAAAGCAGAGAGAGTTGGAATAAAAATTAGATGATAATTTACATTTTCCCAAACACTTCCCCAGTTTGAAGCACAGTATTAAAACTGCCACAATATGGTACTACCGTGCAAGGTATTGTTGGTGGCATTGTTAATCATTTTGGTTTAAAGCAGGTTCTGCAAGAGGTAGTATCATGTGTAACTTGCCACTTCCTGATGTTAAAAATATTGTTGTTTTTGCTAAGAAATATTAATATGTATGAACTGCATTGTGGTAATGCATTTCTTACTGCGAAGAGGTTTTATGTTATGACTACTGAATTCTCCTCCAGGTGTAAGTAAATTTAAACCACGGAAGTAATTGTTATGTCACCTTTTAATCATCACTCAAATCTCCATAATTACATGGCCTGCCATCTCAGATGAGCCATAAATGTCAGTTTTAGCTTATTTTCACAAACCTGCAATTTTTGAATAAAATATTTGTGACTCAAATATTGAAATTGTATAGTTCCTTCATTCTGAAATGCATAGGTCCTTCACTCTAAAATGCAAAACAAGTAATGGGACAGTTTCCCATCACTCTATTCAAAGTATAAATTATGGGTGTTGCCCCTCTTCAGCATCCATTTTACACCATCACATTTCTATTTGATCAAACTGAAGGATTTTAAGTAAGAGAGTTTTATGGCTCATTTGGTGTCTTTCTGTTCACAAAAGAAAGAGACTGGGTCATAGTGGTGTGGGAGTTTACAGCAGGTCAGAGCTTGTCTTAGGTAACAGCTGATGCTGGATCATTCAACAGGCCCTTTCGTCTTCCTTTTCACACTAAATGTAAAGCTCTCATTTCTAATGCAGACTTACACTTAATTAAACAACCATTCATCTCAGATTCAGAGGGCTAAAACATCTAGGGCTGATTCTCATGGAAGGATCTTACCTAGTCAGAAGTGTGTACTATGGCTCCCAACAGGTGGAAAAAACTGCAAGGGAACATATGGAATGAAATGAATCTAATAAAAATAAACACAGTTCCTAGAGTGATTTTGACTTGTAACAGCATCAGGCAACATGAATATTTGTAAGGGTTTGAGAGAGAATGGGAAAATATGCCAGATCTAATTCCTAGGTTTATAATTTGCAGAACCAGAAGGTTAGGTTTCCATTTAAGATAAATAATTCACTGTTAAATTGTCAGAACTTGGGGGGTTTAGCATCTGCTGAGCACATTCCATACATCTGGTCATCAGAAGGGCATGATTTGTAGACTATGTTTGACTATTAAACACCTACCCTCCCCCAAAGAAAGCTGCAATAAGAAAACCTTGAAAGATATAGTAAACACTGTAGGTGCAGCATATACAATCCTACTTCCAGTTTTTTACTGCATGCAAGAGGATCTTCTTTTATGTAACAAAATGAACAAATCCAGTCCATGATATGTGTGCATTATGTAATACATGAAAAACTTCAGTATGCCAGCTGGTACTGCTAAGATAAAATGAGTTTTATACAAAAGACAGATAGGGATTTTAAAAATTAATGCAGCTAAAAATGAGGAGTGTTATTCCTCATAATTGCTCAAAAATGCAAAAATTATCTCTGCCAAGAACTGGGAAAAAACCTTTCCTGAATATAAAAAGTATCCTAATATTCTAGGCTCTCTCGCACAGATAATCACTGTGCTGTATCAGTTGTATTTGGCACAGGCCAATTATTTTGAATGGATGCACTCCTTCAGCTTTCGTTTTAGTGGTCCATTACACTTCTGCTCTCACAAGTAAAGAATAGTGCCCATTCTTCAGTTAGCGTCTCTTTGTCTCAAGTCGCATTTAAATCTCTGATAACAGGGTTCCCTTGCTTTACATTTGCATATACACAATATCATAGAAAGACCAGCCCTTATCAGCCCTGGAAAGCTGGTGAGCAGTGCTTCTCACCCTCAGGCACCGCATCCCATCCTGTGACTTCCTAGCTGTTCATGCATCTTCTTGCAGAGCGCTGTCAGCAGCCACAGAACACAGTACCCAGTCACGCTGGAAATTAACCCCTCTGTTGAGAATAAGAATAAATAAAACTCTGGGGACATAGCGAAAACATAGACTTATAAATAAACATTTCTGAGGGGACATACTGAAAACATAGACTTATAAATAAACATTTCTGATTCTATAGTTTGGGTGATTCTGGTCTGTTTTCTCCTTCTGGACCTTCCTCTTATGTTTTAAAACTTCATTAATTGTTCCTGCAAAAAACAGCTGAGTACTCATATTAAAATCAGTTCCATGAGGAGACTGCTACTACCTTCAGACCTGTCAGGCATGTTTGGTATTGCTATGACTGTTCACAGTTAGGTACTGCAGGTTTGTATTGCAATTGTTTTCCAAGAGACAGGATAACTAGTACAAAATGTAGGAACTCTCATGGAAATCTGAGGCATCTGAGATGCCTAAGAGAAGAGTTTACTTACAGGTCAAATCTGGGTTACAATTTGCCATAATGCACTGAGCTTGAGGGTGTGGCCAAGGGCTTGTGTGCTTCTGGATACATAAAATATGATTTGGTGCAGTTTGTACAGTCCTTCTAACTGTGCATTCAGAAATGACTGTGTCAAGCCCTTTTGGGATGGTCTTTTCGGGATTATTTTAGGAAGAAGAGAAGTACACGAGAAGTACACAAAGTGAAATAAAGGGCAGATACACAGCTACTTTAATATTCAATTAGGCCAGCTCTCTCTTGTGGCTGCTCTGCTTAGCTTAAGCACCACACTAAGTATAAGATATGCCAGTGCAGCAGCACACCACAGTAGTGTCACTTGTGCCCAAGAATCAATCCTGTAAGGTACTAAATAAGTGCTTGCCATTTTAAAAGAAACGGCAATTGGAAATGAAAATAAAATGTATACCATAAAGATCAAGTTGAAGAACATTTTGAAGTAGTGTTTTATACAGAAGAAACCATAGAGAAAGCCATGGGTCAAAATCAATCAGTTTTAAAAAGATTGCTACTGGCGTATTTGAGGGATTACATAACCACAAGTCATTAAATTCAGAAAATTATTATGATGTATTTTTGGTGGCTACATGCCATAAATTCTCAACCATTTCAAAGCTGAAATACAAGGGAAACATTATGTTTTATTACTTCCAGTGATCCACACCTTTAAACCATCAATTTGATCATTACAGAGGCTACTGAAAATTGGTTCCAGAAGACAAATATAGGTCACTGCAATCTGCTATGCAGGCAAATGCCAGGATGTATTTCTGCTCTTACTGTGCTGCTTGTTTGAGAAAGTCATACCTCTGATGTAAGGCAAAAATTGCTAGTCCTGCAGAATTTGCAGAAGTGCCTTTTAGCTTAAACCAATAATTCAGTTGGTCCAGTTTGCTATTCTGAAAAAGAGCAACATCCAATGCTTTTGAGAAAGGTCAAGAAAATGCTGTAATGTACAACTGACCAGAGGAAAAATATATTCCTGACCTTGGGCAGCCTAGTGTTTAGAGTGACTTACACTCTAAAGCATAATTATCTGCATGCTCTCTATTATTTATTTTTTTATGCAGCAGTGGGCATTTTTTACACATTTATACTTTTCAAATGCATTTTTGAATAAAGAAGGGTTTTTTTTGGTTGTTGTTTTGTTTTGTTTTGTTTTGTTTTGTTTTGTTTTGTTTTGTTTTGTTTTTTTCCAGGGCACTGGTCAAGATTTCATTCAGGACAAGTGCCTTTTTTCATTCTACATTTTATTTACAGAGGAGTACCTTGAAACCTTGAGCATAACAAAAATATATTTATCTTCATGTTATTTCAGTTTCCCATGCAGGCTGGAATATGAGGATGTTTAATGTCCTTTTTTAAGACATCTTCTGTGATACTAATTTAAGTTTCTGTTTCAAATTTCATAGTGTGATCTGGCAGACAGATTGGAGCAGGCAATATCCAGATCATAGAGCTGCCAAAGCACTCTACAGTTGTGTGAAAGAAGCCACTTTTCAGGCAAAGTCAGCTCATCACAGGAAACATGTTGAGCAAGACAGTGCAAGTTCCACCTTGAACAAAATTATATTTCTTGTTTATGTTGGAGACAATATTTTGTCCTAATTTAGGTGTTTGCTCATTATTTAATTCAACAAAATGTCCCATAGTTTAAACTTCTCACTCTCTAAAGCAGTTGTAATGGTTATCTAAAGACCATAGATAAAAGTACCCCACAACTACCAGATTAAGGACAAGATGAACCTTTGTAATGCTGCACAGAAATGGGGAGAAGAACATAGAGAACATAAAGAGGATTTTCATCCACTCATCCTCACATTGCCCTCAAGGGGAGTCCCAGACTCTACAAATGTTTTACAGCCCATGGAAGAAGGCACATCCAGACTACATATGAAGAGGGAAGCAGAGATTTTGTCCATTTTCATCCCAGGCAGGGCTCCAGACTGAAAGAAGATCCTTGAAGAGGCAGTGTCCTTCCCCTGTCCCTCTCCATTGCTCCTCAGCTGACACAGAGCTTTGCTAAATGGCACATGTTAAAAAAAAAAAAATGTGAAGTGGAAAGAGTCTAATCCTGTAATAGTTTAGGGAAATTATTAGGGAAACTATTAGGGAAACAGAAACGACGTTTTGCTGGATTTGCAACTGTTTGTTTCACATTTGTGTAGCAAATGGCTTTGTGTAAGAAAATCTATTTCCCAAATCAGAGAAACAGAAAGATTTTAGTAAGCATCTGTGTTTATCTGTTCAGAAGAATGTGCTTCAGGAGGGCTGACATAGAAGATTAAAGACAGACACAAATTTGTCTAGTAATTTTTAACATGTTGTGGTGCTTTGGGCTGGTGTAGAGTTAATTTTCTCTACAGTAGCTAGTATGGGGGTATGTTTTGGATTTGTGGTGGAAATGGTGTTGATAATTCAAGGATGTGTTAGCTAATGCTGAGCAGTGCTTACAGAGAATCAAGGCCTTTTATGCTGCTTGCCCTGACCCACCAGCAAGGAGGCTGGGGATGCCCAAGGATTTGGGAGATGAAAGAGCCAGGACAGCTGACCCAGATGATATTCCAGCTCGCGTGGTGTCATGCTCAGAGCTGGGGGAAGGAGGGGGAAGTGGAGGATGTTCCTAAGCAGCCATGATGCATGATGGAGCCTTGCTTTCCTGGGGATGGCTGAACACCTACCTGCCCATGGGAAGGGATGAGTGAATTCCTGGTTTTGCTTTGGTTGCATGCACAGCTTTGCTTTACCTGTTAAAATGTCTTTGTCTCAATCCACACCTTCTCTCACCTTTACCTTTCCAATTGCCTCTCCCATTACACTGTGGGGAAGTAAATGAGTGGCTGTGTGAGGCTTCATTGCTGACAGGGGCTAAACCATGGCATTTATGGGGTTATAAATGTGGCAGTGAAATAAGGAGAATACTGAGGGCAGTTTTAATCCTATGAGTTTTAAAATCTCATTGAAGAAACTTGAAGGAACCCTTTGCACATTGTGTGTAAATTGTTACTATGTATGTCTGTAAGCCAGAGAATTCACTGGAGAAGTGAATGGAAATATTTGAAAAATAGTGATGGATTATATAGAATTAGTTTTTTCTACTAAACTGATATATAGTTTGTCTGATATTGTACATATGTACCTGTGAACAATTTGCACGAGGAGTATGTGACTGAGCAACATGCCCAGCGGTATATTTCTTGAAATAGGAAAGGGCAACCTTTGCCCCTAATTATTTTGTCCATAAATTCAGTGAGTTGTTATGATATAAATACAGACATAATTGTATGCCCAAAATCAAACAAACAAGCCCATCTCATCTCCCCAGAAATCATCAGATTTTTCCTTAGTATATGTTGATGGACAAAGTTACTCAAAAAATACACAGTCTGAACTGAAGAGAACTTTAATTTGAAGGCTCAGAGTATTTAAAATTCTTTTGATCAAAGGGAAGAAAAGGTCATTTGTGATTCTGAAGAACTGGTGATAGCAATTATAGGAAAATTAATATATGCTTCTTCCTCTCTGAAAATTATAGCTTCTTTCAAAAGCATTAGAGTAAAATAGAAAACAGTCAGGTGATTCTATACACAGTGTTCCCTCTAAATTATATATTATATAGGAGCAACTGAGATGAACTCCTGGATAAATTCAACTAGATGGAGAGGTGTTTTAGCTACTGATTGGATGACCCTTATTTAACTTTGTTCAATAAATCCTGCTAAGGGGTCTTTTAACTTTCTCTGCAATACCACAAAAAATATGAACCTACTTAAATAAAACCTACCACCTAAAGAAGCTGTATGTCTTTTGTAAATTGGAGTGGGAAACACATCCATTTTATATTTGACACTTAGTTTCACATGTACATAGCTCTGGTAATAGCTCACCTACATGAACACCCTACCCATAGGAAGAGCTTTTCTTTTGAATTCCATGCATATTTTTATTTATATATATATATATATACACACACATATATATACATGTATGTATATGTATGCAAGAGACTACTTGTAAATAATTTTTTGGGGGTATAGGGGAGGGAAGTGGTGGTGAAATAAATGTGCCTTGCCTACAGATTAAGTAGTTTAAGGAAATAGTTATCATTTTACAGCTACTTAACAGAAGAAACAGAAGGTGTGTGCTTCCAAGACAGAGTAATGACATTAAAACCCTCATTCTGTATTATTCTCATAGAACAGCTGAATTGTCACACAACAGCATGTTAAGTCAGTCGTTTATCTAGGCCATCTGATGAAAACCAGGGTGTAAAGAGCAAAATGGCGAATGAAAGTATCATGGCAATATATGCAGGTCTTACAGTACAAACTTCTGTAACAGAGAAAGCCATTTCAGATCCCCTTGTACCAGTTGAAACATGCTCAAAGTAGTTATTGAGACCAAGACATGACTTACATCAACTCTTTCTTGTCTTTCTATCAAATTAGCAATTTATAGATTCCTACCCTGGCTTATATTACAAGGGATTATAAAATTAACAGTGATGCAATCCATCAAAACCAAACAAAATCAGATCAAATCAAAAAAGAAAACCACAAAGAAATTTACTAGATACCATTATACTACATGATTTACAAATTTGTAAATTCTCACTTCTAGTTTTTGGAAGGAGTATCTTTTCAAAGTTCGGCTTCACTGAGTTATTTTAAGATCTTGTGTCCTTGTTGCATTTCTTCTAATATGGTGCAAAATTTGCACTATATCACAAGAAGTAAAAAAAGATAAGGGCATACAGTTGCTATTATGTGCAATAATCATTACCATTCCTGTACTTTCTCAGTTAGGCAAGTAATAGTGGGATTATCTTTGCAGGTTGTTAACAATCAGTTAGAGAAAGTACAGTTCTGGGTTTGAATTTGACAAGTATGTGTTTGATGCTTCTTCACTATGTAAAATTTGTTGGGATATAAAAACTTTAATTTTAGTTTAGTAATTAGCTGCCAGATATTTTCAAAGCTAAATAAGTTCTTCTTATCTTAATGTGTAAAATTGCAAAAAGGTAATGTACAATGCAGAAACCACAGATATGCATGCATATATATTTTTATTGTATTCTATGTTAATATATACATCATCGTCTTGTAGACCTGCACATAAATTAGTTCAATTTCTATTGAAGTATTGCTTCATCAATCAGTAACACCCCAGGGGCCAGTTATTACTGTTACAGAAATTCATCTTTAAAGCAGAGTAATGTTTCATCATTATATTTGTGTCATGATTACTCTGACAGGTTAATTTCAAAGATAAGTTATTGAGCATTCAGGAGTATTTGTCAAACAGATAAATGAAAACATTGTGTATATTCATTTTCTGAAACAAAAAGGCAGAACTGTTGAAGAGTTGACAAGGACTGAAGTTGAAAATGTTTGCTACATTCTGTATTAGGAATTTCTTAACACTCAGCAATGGAAAGAAATAAAATGCAAAAGCAAATCTTCCAAAATCCTGTGGAATTCTCACAGCCCAGATAACACTTGTGTAGTTCTGGTTCCCTGGCTTATAGAAGTATTGCCAAAACTAGAACATATCTACTTTTTGCTTTTGAAGCATTCAGAAATACATTTTTCTTTCACACTTGTCACATACGTAGAATGGTCTTTATACCCTTTACCTAGAGAATTTCTACATAAAATCTTGTGACTGTAACATCCAGAATGTCATTGTACTCTACTGTCAGCAAGCTCAGTTAAATGCAGTGATTCTGTGAAGTAGGTATCAGGATGGGAGGAAATAAATACATTGGGACATTGTTGAGTCACCAACCCCAGACGTATTTAGAAGACATGCAGATGTGGCCCTTGGATACATGATTTAGTGGTGGACTTGGCAGTACTGGGTTAACATTTGGACTCATTCTTAAAGGTCTTTTCCAGCCTATATGATTCCATGGTTCTGTTCTATGATTATTCAGTTTCTGAGAATTCAGAAAATATCCTATGAATATGTCAGCTCAGAACTACTTGTAAGAGCAAATTTTCTATGAAGTGCCAAAAGGTTATGCCATAAAAATCAGTTCTTGTCCCAGACATGTTGTAATGGAAGTGTCTAAACCCTTGAACTGGATTTTAAAAAATCTGGTCAATATTTATAACTGCTTATGATTTTGAATGATTGCATGGGAAAAAGAATGACAATTACTAAAAATAAGTTATTCCTCCCCATATATTTATGAGGCTGCATACTTATGTCTTTAACACAACTATCTAGCTTGTAATTCATCAGACTTGGGATTCCACAAGATTTAGCACTGAATTAATTTTTCATTTATGGTGTGTAACATATCATTTAAACTTCCATTTAAGCTAGTTACCCACTACAAATGAAAGACAAAAAAAGGCACCAAGAAGGATGTTATTAGGGACTGTTCTTTGTATAGTGTTACAAGTCTTCTTTCAAAATGAACAGGTCTGTAAATCTTGAGGAACGTGTTTGTCATCACTAGGTACAACTTTCAAAAACAGAACTGTTACATGCATTCCCAAATAAAGCATTACACCTTTCAAATCAACTTGCTTGCCTTTGTGGTTTAGAACATATCCATATGTCTTGATATCTTAATTAAAATGATTCTGCCTAGAAGCTTGAGGTTGCACATGACAATAAAGATGACAGAATTTAGTTGTGTATAGGAAATAAAAATAGATGATTAAATGCAGGCTACATCTATCCCCCAGAAGTTACAGCTTTAACTTTTATTCCCTCATTCTGAAGTCCTAATTCCACTGACTGAACTGAAGACTATTTCTCCCAGCTGGTGTCTCTGAAGCAGTTACTGACTTAAAATATACAAACACACATTCACTAAACACACCTGGAAACATTTTTTTTCCTAAGACTGTGTCAATAAACATCTCTTTTGACAGGATTTTGGAAAGTGTTTGTGCATGACTGCATACTTCAAATTCAGGATTGTTTCTTGGTTGGATAGTCAGGAAAATTTTGTGAAAGAAAACAGAGGAAAGCTTAGCAGAGCTGGATAAGCTTCAGCAAATACATTTGATGTGTAGGACTTTTTTTATTATTTTTTTTTCAACGTTTTAAGCTTCTGTTAATCTTTATATTACTGCATTTTCAATTGCCCTTCCCACAGACAATATGAAATACAAGGATTCTGCCATTTTGATCTGATGTCTAATTCACCTTACTTGCTTTAGACTAGATCAAGCAGGACTGTCTATCCAGGTGCCAAGACAGCAATCTGTTGTCCTTTCAGTCATCCATTTATGCAAAGGGAGGAGCAGGGGTTTTTGCTCTGAACTGCAAATGAATTTGCAAAAATTCACTTCTTTTTACCAAGATTTTTTGACATGTGATAAAATGACCATAAGCCCTTTAAAATGTTCTTTTTTCAAATTAATCAAGCATGATATAACACTGTCTTGTATTCTGTTCCACCAATGCTGTGATGAAGACAGGAAAACATTTATCAGTGTCATATCTTTCTTCCCAAAAAAAGACATAAGAAAAAAAAAGTTCCACTTGTGAAATGAGGCTTTAAGCAGTACAGTATATTGATACAGGATGCATTTTATGCTCTGTGCCCATCATTTACCTTCTCTGTGTGCTGTAATCAACAAAAGGTGTAACAATACATTTTGTTCCTGCTTGGAAGAGGAGAAAAGTGGCCCACATGGCACATTACTGCAACATGCCCTAAACAGTCCTACAGGAGGAAGCAGGTTTTTTTACTGTGAAAGTGGTATGTCCATTCCTTCATTCTTTATTATTACTTGTGTTCATAACACGAGACCTAATAAAGAATTGGGTCCTCTTATTCCTAGCATAATACATATAGTGAGAAAACAGGCCTGCCCTGTAACAGAAAGGTCAGGATTTAACAATATAACTTTGCCCTAATTCCAATAATTTTGCCCTAATTCCGTGGCAACAAGATAGTCAACTGCTTTTTGTGTTTGCTGTACCATCACAGAAAGCAAGACAATTGACTTTAGCAAAGAATAATTGGAAGATGGGTGCTTCTTTTTTCATGTAATGTGCTACATTATAGTCCTTTCTACTATATAGTCCTTTCTTATTTGGATCAACATTCAATTTAAAATAGATTTTTCTGCATTTGCAGGTCAGTGAGCAAGATCTTTCCTCCTTGAAATAAAGGAGCAACTTCTCAATTTCGTGTGATGTATATAGATCTACAAGGCAAAACAACTACTTTGGCAGCACAGAAAAATTGCATTTGAGGCAATTTTTGGCAGAGTAAGAAAGGAAAAGTGAAGTGGTCTATATTCAGAAAAACTGATGGAAAAGTTTGGAAGGATAAAAATGTCAGTTGGAGTTGTATGGTGATTATCCGAATATAATATCGTTATATAAAGTTGTTTAAATATTATAAAGGCATTTGACCTGTATAGGGCAATGTTAAATGATATCTTGTACAGTCTTAATTCTGTGAAAGTCTGCACACACAGGAGGGAAGGCAGACAATAGACTACACAGCAACCTCTTTTCAAGCAGAACCATTGGCTTTAATGCTGTGGGTTCTCCCAAGTTATTTGTAAAAGTCTAATCAGGCTTATAAAAACATGAGGATTTTGGTCAACAACAGCATTTTCTCTGAGAGAGGGAAATAAAGGTGATGTCATTTGTCAGGCATTTGGGAAACAGCAGAAATCAGAACTTTTGTTAGCTCATGAATATTATAAATATTATAAAGGATCAAATCTGAGCTGCTGCACAGCAGAAGAAAAAAAAATGAGAGACTACTGGCTAAAATATGGCAGGAGATAAGATTTCTTTCTCTCAGTGCCTCCAAACACATATATTTAAATAAAAAGCAGGGTATGATAATAAGCCATACTTGCATCCTCCATATGGTATTCGCTCAGGATCTGACAGCACACTCCATCCACAAACACAGAGGATGAAATGTACAAAGATGTGTTTCTTTATCAACATTTCTTCCAGCTCTCATTTTATACACTTACTCCTTTAGTGACATAGCAGTGCTCTGACTATGCTAACGACTTCCTGCCAACCTGCTTCCTTTTGCTCTCTTCATAGTGGGACAAGGAAGCTCTCATGCAGTTTTGCAAAGGAAAAAAAATACATTCAGGCAGTATCTGCTTCACAATAACCTGTTTCATCCTGTTCACCAGAATGTATGTCATCTTAAAAGTTCAAAATGACCCAGCATTGTGTACTCACAGCCCAGAAACTGTATCCTCTGTGCATCAAAAGAAATGTGACAGGAAAGTAAAAAAGAGCTGATTCTCCCCCTCTTCTCATCTCTCATGAGACCCCATCCTGGAGTACCATGTCCAGCTCGGGTGCCCCCAACATAAGAAGTACTTGGATCTGCTGAAGTTCAGAGGAGGCACATGAACATGATCAGAGGGCTGGAGCACCTCTCCTATGAAGACAGGCTGAGACAGCCAGTGCTGTTCAGCCTGGAGAAGATCCTGGGCAGATTTTACGGCACCTTCCAGTACCTGAAGTGGCCCTACAGGAAACCCATAGAGGGACTTTGTACAAGGACTTGTAGTGACAGGACAAGAGGAAATGGCTTCAATCTGAGAGAGGGTATATTTAGATGAGATTTAAGGAAGAAATTCCTTACTGTGAGAGAAATGCAGCACTGGAACAGGTTACCCAGAGAAGCTGTACATTCCTCATCCTTGGAAATGTACAAGACCAGGTGAGACGGGGTTTTGAACAAACTAAGGTGTCACTAAGGGTGGTGCCTTGAAACTAGATGATCTTTAAAGTCCCTTCCAATTCAAACTTTATAGTTGTTTTACATTTTCTTTCAAGAATGAGTTTTAATTGTATTCATACAGTCATTAAATGGTTACCATTGCATAGTTGAATTTGTCCCACCTACTGAGGAAAATGCATTTATGCTGTCTTCTGACTGGGAATGGAAGACTCACAGGAAAATTCTAAGAAAGATAAAAGCTTATCAAACATGTATATGTATTTATAGGAGTAAGGAGAAGGCGGATTCACTGAAATAGAGAAGGAAAGCCTCAGAGGAACAGTGGTCTTCAGCCCATGTCGTCTCTCAAAGTATTCAACGTTTTGATTCAAAAAAATCATTTTAATTTCTATGAAGGTAGGACATCTGACTCCTCATTTCTTCCAAGTAGTTGTGAGCTCACTTTTAATGTAATAATGTTTAATTTTAATCTTAATTTATTATGTGTAAAGTAGTCAATAATGCATATCATATAGATGTCTTCTCTGTGCTTCATTTAAGCAACTGCAGTGTGTGGAGTAGATCATTACTTGTGGTAAACAGCAAGTCACCTTGATTTACACAGCTGTAAATGTGGCTGAGTAACTGTAAATCAGAGACATATCATTAGGTCAAATAAAATCAGAGGTGCATTTCAGGTACTTAGAAACTTGCCATCTTCAATTTCAGCCAAACAGAAACTCCAGTATTTCAGTTACTGTGAAACTAAGAAAAGGGAAATATGCAGGATGATTATTAATCAATAATGACATTTTGTCTTGGAAACTAGTGATTCATAGAAGGATTTAGGGGTCATTGTTGCTAATCAGCATGACCTTTTAGAACAATACTGCAGTGAAAGGGCCTAAAAAATCTTTGTATGGACATATATATAGTGGATAATACAAATTAAAAAAAAAAAAAGTAAAAAATTTGGCCTCTTTACATTCCAAAGGCAAAATTGCTACTGGAATACTGTCTTCCATTTCAGTGTCCTCACAGCAAGCAAGATATGGTAAGATTGAACACAGTTTAAACAAGAGGTTAATGGAGATCAAGACATAAACTCTATGATGTAAAATTGAGGTTACTGATATCCAGGAAGTGCCATCATTACTCCATCTGTACTGTTGAGTGCTACTGTTCAAGGAAGAATGTGTTGGGGTATGACAGAGTGGCAGCCTGGGCAGCAGTGACCACAAAACACTGGAAATCAAGATTTTGAGGGATAGAAGGACAGCAGTAGAGCACGGATTCTGGACTTTAAAAAAGTACAGCTGTATAAGATCTCAAACACAGGAGAAAGTTACAGTGACCCAATGAGCATGATATGTTTTCAAACATGAGATGAGCCATCTAGCCACATAGTGGAACTAAATGCTTAAACAGGTGATGATATAAGTTCAGGTGTATCCCAGGAAGAAGTTGAAGGAAAAAAAAAAGAAAAGAAACCCAAAGCTACTTTTTCATGTGTAACTTGTTGCCTGTTTTGAAATCTAGGGCACCTGAAGAAGATAGTATTTTCATTATGTCTGTAAGTTCATAATTATATTCATCTTCTAAAAAAAAGAAAAAAAGGTGAAATAAAATACCCCTTCCTACAAAATAGTGTCAAACCTAAAGTGAAACTGTTTTCATAATCTATTTTCATAACAGTGAGAAAGCATTCCAAGTAGAATAAAAGAAAGAAATAAAATAAATAAAACAAATAATTTTAAAAATATTTTTCAAGGCATATAAAGTTATCTTGTTATATATTTATGGAGGACATGATGCAATATTTTAATAGAGTTTATTTCCTTAATGATGACAAACTTTTTATTTTCATTTGAGTGAAGACACTAAGTCCTTGGCACAATTGGAAATATTCCTTCTTCCAATCTTGATATGAAGTTTTTAAAATCATGTACACTTTAAAGATTTTAATTTCTTCCTGTGTGAAATTTCTAGGTTCCTCAGCTGTGTATTAAAACAGTTCCAACAGAATGGATGATAATTTCTTCTTTCTAGCCAAGGAGATTGTATAAGTTTTTGCAAATATATTACAGGACAAATAGATTGCAATGATTGTAGAAAACAAGCACAGAAGTTTCATACTTGGAGCAGCAATGCTGAAAAAAAACCACCAGCAAAGAAAAAAAGATAGTCATATACCACATAGTATTTGTGGAAAAAATTCCACATCATATTTGTGGAAAAAATCAGCAACAATTTAAAAATTTTCCCAATATATAAACATCTAATCACAAAAAGGCTTTCAAATATTTTCTCCAAGTTCTTGGGCTTCTTTCAGAACAGAGAGTTAGAGCCCATGATCATCCCTCACTCAGGACATTATGATATTATTCTCTTAGTGTTGTTATTCAGATAGGTTACCAAAGACAAAAAACCTGTCTGGGCAGCTGGAATGTCAGTGAATGGACCACACTCAGTCAGGATGAATGCAGTCTTTGATCTAGAGGAAGGTGTCCCTGCCCGTGGCAGTGGGAGTGGAACTAGATGATGTTTAAGGTCCCTTCCAACCCAAATTATTTTATGATTCTTTGATCTTGGACTTCTGTGCCAAAAGTTGTGCACTTCTAAAATATATTAGGAATTGCTTGTTCTTAAATAATTTATTCTTTTGATGACAAGCTATTACTGTGAAACATTCAAAGTGAGTTTTAACTGACAGGAACAAAACTTAAAACAAATTCATCTTTCTGTTTGACCTCAACATAATGCTTAAACAATGAGAGATGACAGAATGTGAGTAATGAAGCTATAATTCACACCTTGTGCATGAGTAGGTACAACAGTGGAGCCTGAGTGTTGTTAAATTCACAAAGTGTAAAATATTATGCCATAACTCAACAAGAAGTCAACTCATAATTTAAACAAATAAATAGAATTGGAACAAGGTAAAAAAAAAAAACAAAAAAACCCACCAGGCAGCAAAATTGATACTACAGCTTGGTAATTTTGTGTAATATTACATCTAAAAAGAAGCGTTTGTATTCTTTACTCATATGGAAAAGATAAACAACATTTTCCTGTAGGTTTTCAGAGGATTCAGAAGTGCTTATCTGCAAGCTGCCAGACCAGGTGAGCTCTGAGTGACATGTGCTGTGTTTGTGCTCAGCCCCTTGCCAGTTGCTGTGAGCTGCATGGATAAGAGTTCCAGCAGCAGCTGGGGCAGAGGAACCCCAACCAGGAGAGCCAAAACATTTGTGTAGAGATAGGAAAACAATAAGGGGGAGATGTTAAAAATTCTCAGTTCTGAAAATATAAGTGATATGAGATATAGGTAACACAGGGGTGTACCTTACAATGACCTTCTTTTGTTTTTACATATAGCTTCCAAGTTACTGACTGCAGCTTGAAACTCGGTAGTCAGTGTCCATGGATCTTTTCAAAACATTAACTATTTGTGCTTTTGGCCTTCAGCACAAAGGGAGGATAAAAAGCTGTAGAATTGCTTGGGGTTTTTAACATATCTTCACAGTTCATCAAACTACTGCTTCTTCATTAGTACAGTTCAAAATAATATTTTTGTTAAATGTTTTGTGTAAGAATCATTGTTTTCTGGTAACATTTATTTATTATTTCAATAAGCTTTCTATGTACTTTTCTTTCAAAAATCAGAAATTTAAGAAACTTATTTTTCTTTTTCATCCTTCTAATAATGAAGAAGCAGCAAAGGAAGGCAGATCTGGATTCAGAATAATAGATAAAGGCTCTCAAACACAGGCAACTTCAGTCAATCAATTAACCTGTCAGGATATTATTTTCTCCAATAAAAGCAGTTAGGAGTAACTAGCCTGGACCTGACACAGATTGCCATTGTCTTTTTCAGTTTCTACAAAGTTCATAATTAGGGAGTTTTGATTTAGATTTTAATAAAAGTTTCTGTGAGGAATTAGAAGATTTAGTTTTTATTTAGATGCTGAAGTGATTATTTTTTATTTCCTTTCCTGGGTACCCCAATTAAATCTAGTGTCAGTTACATTAAAGATGTTTTTCATTGTCATCTTTGAAAAATCATAAATTCTGAGGTTTTAATTTAATTTCTTTTTCTTCTATCTTCATTGCATGTGTGTTTAACTTTTCATAAGGAAAAGACTTTTCAACTACCCCAAAGTATTAATTTAAAAATTAAAATGTATTTAAAGGTATTTAATTTGTGTTGATCATGATGTAACCCTGCAAAAATCTTCACCAAATATCTTGTTCTTGAAGAACAAGATTTGCATCAAACTTGTTACAGCCATAGGAAAAACAAAGTATCCAGAAGAAGCACTGACAGGACTCTTATGAGTCTTAATGCAGATAGAATTCAATAGAAAGGATGTGAAAATTATAAATCTTTCAATAAATATATTTAAAATTTCAAAATTTCCATCTAGTTCTGAGCAGCAGAAGAACTAAATGGAAAGGTTTTGGCGAAAGGTGGAGGGTGTTGCTGTTTTTCATAGAAAGCAAGTTCAGAAAAAATGTAGTTCTAAAAGAAAAACACAACTGAGTATCATTATGCAGGCAGAGAATTATGGTCTGTGCTTCTTCAACTTAAATAAGCAAATTGTTATATATAAATAATAATAAACCACTAACAAGTACTGAATATGTTACTCAGTATGCAACTAAACTGTTAAATAGGTGGAAAGGATATTTTAACCTCTCTATTCTTACTTATATATTAGTACACATTACTCATAACAATAACATACTTAGGAGATACATTCATTGTTTATCAAACTTTATAAAATTATCATTGATATATGTTTTTTTAAAATGTGGCTAATACAATTTTTATACCCACAATATAAAATAGATAATATTCAAAGAAAATAGAATTGCAGGTTTCATGATAATCTGTGAGTAGTTGGTTTGGCAAAAATGGCCTAAAGATACTTATCTAACCTCCTTCCTCTTTTGTGAAATATTTTTAGAAACAAATACCTCAACTTAAAAAAGACAATCAGTGGTTCTAACACTTCAGACTGCTAAAACAATTTTATGCAGTATTATCAGTTAAAATCTGCATAATTGAACACTTAGAACAAGTGTTGCAAGACAAGAACTGTAAACTTATTTCTTCAGAAGAACATGACGAATAGTCATGGACATTAAGTACTTTCTATTGCACCAAGAACACAATATAGTGGAAGAAAAATCAGATAAGAAGCAAAATGCTTAGTCTTCAGTCTAATGGTAAGTAATTCAGTCTCAAAAAAGAACTCGAATAAGAAAACTTAAAAAAACCAAAAAAGCAAGTTTACTCTATTTTTAAACAGCAGTACAACATTTGAAATAAACTCTTTGGATTGCCAGAATTACCTTAATGTTTCTTGTTTTTTATATTAAGAAGAGCTACTGGATCTTTGGGTACCAAGAATGGAATGCAACACTGAAAAGTGTATGACACATCAATGAATTTATTTAAAAAAATATTTAATATAAATTTAAGAACCATGGAATCATTTAGGTTGGAAAAGATTGTTGAGTTCAACCATTAACCCAGCACTGCCTAGTCCAGCACTAAACCCATGTCCAGTGTCACGTCTACACATCTTTTAAATATCTCCATGGATGGTGAATCAATAACTTACTTGGCCAGACTGTTTCAGTGTTTGACAACTCTTATAATGAGGAAATTCTTTCCTAATATCTGATTTAAATCTTTCTTGGTTCAATTTAGGGTCATCTCATCTTGTCTTGTCACTTCTTACTTGGGAGAACTAACCAACCTCCACCTCACAACAACCTTCTTTCAGGCAGTTGTAAGAACAATAAGGCCACCATTGAACCTCCTTTTCCCCAGGCTAAGCACTCCCAGCTCCCTCAGCTGCTCCTCATAAGTCTTGTTCTTCAGATCCTTCACCAGCTTCATTGGCCTTCTCTGACTACACTTGCCGTTCTTTGAAATTTGGATTTTAAATCTAAATATTCAAATAATGTATTTTTTTCTCTTTGTGTTTCCTCCCAGTCTCAAGTTCTTGTCCTTTCAAGTAGATTTTCTAAATTCCATGCTTTGTCTTTCACAAACATCATCATAAGGATAGTGAATGTAATTTTTCTGATTTATTGGAGATGCTAAAAAGTTACGAAATATATGCATTAGTACATCCCTTTTAATTTATAGAATTATGTACAAATTACATGGGCATCATAAATATCTACTTTATATCTTATTCTCTCACACACAAAAGACCCCCAGAAAAACATTAATAGTGGTTGGTTTGTAGTGCAATACATGAACATGTAGAATCCACTGATTAATAATTAGCAATTTCCAATTTTTAACACCTTCCATCATCTCATATGAACAAAAGACCCTCTTTCCAGCAAGAACCACAGGACTGGCATATGAAAATAACACAGAAGAGTGCACAGACTCACAAAAGCTTGCTGTGGCAGTTAGCAGACTGTCCCTAGACAATAGGAACAATTTTCAGCTGATGATAATTCTAGAGAAAAGGTGGCAAGTGTATGGATACAACAGGTTAGATAAATAATTGGCAAAGATTAGAATGCCACTGTGGTAACAAATTTTAGAAATATTAATTTAGCAGGATTTAAAGATGAAGATTAGATTATCTGTTAGGTACTTACAGTCTTTTTCTTCTTGAAATATTATTAGTTTTTCATATATTGGGTTTTACAAAAAGATGTTCTGATTTTTTTTAATTTTAATAAAACTTTTGGTATTTGATGTTATCTTTAAATGGCTTCATGAAATGGATATGCATTAGTAATCATTATGAAATTGCTCTGTTTAATAATTTTAACATAGATCTTTAATAGCTAGTTAGAAATGTTAGATGCATTCATGGTTTGTAACTAACATTGGTTAGTATTTTTCACTCCAGTCAGTGATTTCTGATGTTCTTCTTTGCCAAAAGGATGCACTGCTGGCTTACGCCCATCTTGTCCACCAGGACTCCTAAGCTCTTTCCAGAGAGCTGCTTTCCAGGCTCTGGAAATCCAAATGTGAGTTGGTGCAAGGGGTTATTCCTCCCAAGTGCAGGTTATCCGTGTGTCTTTTCCATGTAAGAAAGAAGCATACTTCTGCAGCTTTTTAATGTATAACCTATAGGCTATTCATTCGAGTATGCTTTTGAGAACTAAGAAATGCAATTTAATTTTTACAGGGAGAAAAGGAAGCTATCATTAAGAACTCGAAATGCCACTTTTCTTGAGTTTTGCAAGGTTCCTGCTTTTGCAAGTTTTGCAAGGTTCCTGCTTTTCCATTTCTCTAACGTGTTGAGATTCCTCGGGATGGCACATCCATCTAGTCTATCTGTCCCTCCTTCCAGTTTTGTTTGCAAAGTTCCTGGGAGTGTGAACCGTCCCTTTATCCTGATCATTGATGAAGACATTAAACAGTACTTATCTCTAGGGTCCCCCAATGGTGACTGGTTTCCAGACAAAGTCCACGCTGTTAACTACAGCCCTTTAAGCTTAGCAGTGCAGCCAGTTTTCAATTTGCCTCGGTGTCCACTTGTCTAGCCTGTATTTCATCAGTTTGTCAACTGGGATATTAGAATAGACAGTGTTGAAAGCCTTGCTAAAGTCAAGATAAGTATCTCCTTATCCACCAAGTCAGTTATTTCATTATAAAAGGCTATCAGCTTGGTAAGGCAGTATTTTGCTTTTAGAAAGTCTATGCTGTTGCTCAGCTTCCAGTCACTTTCTTGTCCTTCTCAAACTTGAGTTTTGTCAGGACGTCCTTGTTCATCTGCAGGCCTTCTGTCTCCTTGGCTTTATTTTCTGTTCATAGGGATGAGCCATTCTTGAGCTTGAAGAATGTGATCTTGGAAAGGATGAGGTGATCCCTCTTGTGTCCAGGATGATATCCCATGGATTCCTGTAAGAAGAACCTTGACCAGGTCAAAGTCTGCTGCCCAGTTGTCCTGAATTGTGATTCTACTGTTTGCCTTGTTCCTTTCTCAGGATCTTGGATTTCACTATCTCATGATCACAGCAGCCAAATCTGCCTTCAAACCTTTACATTCCTCAAAATTTTACATACATATTTTGTATCTAAATATCATATCCAACAGAATACCTCCTCTACATCCATATCCAAACCCACACCTGTAACCCTCCACTACAGTACTCCAGGTGTGGGAGCTATCCCAACACATCTCTAATCCTAACTATATCTGCCTGAACCTTTATGTGAACCTCTAGCTCCTCCCTGTGTATTCCATTCAATGTGGATTAGTGGACAGGCACTTCAGAGAAGCACTGAGTGATGCTGATTTTCCAGGAAAATACTAAGATATAATACTTCCCCTTATGCTGTTCTCTTAGCACCTCTTAATTTGTGTGCAAAGGCTTGGAGTGGGGCTCATTCTCTATTTTGTTGGCTATAAGGAAATTCATGCTTGCATCACCTTTCTTCCCTTGCTTGAAAACCTGGTTCACTATTTCTTCTCTTGTTTGTGAGTTATCAGCTCCCTCACCCCATCACTCTTGTGTATAAAGGTTTCCTAACCAGACTGGCCAGTCTCTTAGCATTGCTATTCTTAAACACATGGTATATGTAAACTTAATAATAGTGGCCATAAATGACATAATCATTTGTCCTAGAGAACATTCAACTTATACCTGCTCTTTTCCTAATCCTTCCCAAGATCTTAGCCTTATCAGAGTAGTAGATAAATAGTAAATATCAGATGAGGATACAAAACAAATGAAACTAAATGTCTCTGTTGACCTAATCTGAGTCAGCCATTAGTAATTTTTTTTAACAGATGTAATAGAAGATCCTGAGGTTACATTACAGTCATGTATATGGAATTCTTTCTAGTTTTTTTTTTTTTTGTCTTGGAATATTAACTACCAGTTTTTCTCCTCCTCAAAATGTTGGCAAGTATTAGCCAGCCAAGTTTCAATTATTATTGCTAAATATGTCTAAATGTTGTTATTTTCTTCCTCCTGGCTTGGCAGTGCTCTTAAAACAAATATGGTTTAAACTTCACCATGTGAAAACATCACAGTACAAAACTCCCCATATTTAAATTAAGACAAATTCTACCTTCCTTTAAATTAGGAAAGGCTGCATGCTTCATATCTTTTGTCATTCAGAGAAAAATACAAGTTGTAATGCAGGTCTCTAGTCCAACCTCCAATCCAAAGTCAGATATAGTTTCTCAGATTTTTATCCAGTCAAATCTTGACAACCTCCAAGCACTGAGATTGTAGAGTCTTCCTGGAACACCTCTTCTAATGATTTGCTGTTCTCATGATGAAAAGGTTTCTTCTGTACCTGTGTGGGTGCTCTCATTTCAGCCTATATAATTTTCTCTCCTCACAGTGGATCATTGTGAAGAGCCTGGCTCCCTCTGCTTTATGATCTCTTCAGAATTACCAGGGCTGCTGTTGACACTTGACCAAAGATGGCTTCTCTCCTGACTGATGAAGACTCTCCTGCACTCGCTTCCTAGGGGAAGTACTCCAGGCCCTGACAATCATGGTTGCTTTGTGCTGAAAACACTCAACTTTATTAATATTGTTCTTCTGCTGGGGGCCAAAACTGGGAACTGTATAATTCCAATAATGTATTTCAGCTAAATAATAGATATTCCATTAAAGAACTGGCCACAGTGCTTTCAATTACAGTTATAAATATTTTCAACTACACTTTTTCTCCGTATATTTCAAAGATGGAGCAGAAGAAATCATCTTAAACTGCTGGAACTGAAAAAGAATGCCTCCTAAGAAAGAAGGGTACCAGGAAATGAAAAAAAAAACCCTACCAGTGGCAAAATGAAATAATGAAATTTTTCCTGTGTAAAACAGTAGAAAAAGTACAAGAGAAAGACACAAGAAAATAAAATCCATCAAATGATATTCAACAAGAATTTAAAACCTGTGTTTAAGAAATCCTTAAGGAAAATATCTGTGGAGGTAATAAGGAAATACCAGTGCCTTGTGCTTTAACTGTTCTGTACTCTTCCCACTCTATCCATTTTAAATAGGATAAATTGCCATTGAAAATTTAGGCTGACTTGATGTTGGTTTGTCCTTCTGAATTGAAAGAGAAAGCTCAGTATTGTAGCTGTTCTGAAAGCCAGTGCCTTCTTTTTCAAGACAAGTGCTTATCTGTATCCAAGAGTGAAGGTATCTCACACAGCATGGAGTGACAAGACGAGAAGGAATGGCTTCAAATGGAAAGAGGGAAGGTTTAGGTTAGATATTAGAAAACTATATTTAACTGGGAAGGTGGTGTGACCCTGGAACAGGTTGCCCAGAGAATCTGTGGATGCCCCATTCCTGGTAGTGTTCAAGGCCAAGTTGGATGGAGCTCCGAGCAACCTGGTCTAATGAGAAGAGTCCCTGTCCATGGCAAGGGTTTGAAAGGGTATCTTTAAGGTCCTTTCCAACCCAAATCATTCTGTGATTTTATGAAGTCTTCTACTGTTTTAAATGAGTAGGCTGGAAGAAGTTAGATTTTTCACAACTGCAAGGTTGTGAAAAAATTGATTTACTGTGCAGGTTGTTAATTAAAAATGTATTATCAGTTCCAAACAACAGAATTGCAAATCGTTTTTCATGTGTGATATTAAAAACTACTTTAAAAAATGTTTTCCCTCTGTTATGTGTCCTGTTTGTTCCTTAAGTGGCCTTTTAGGACTGTTGACAAATTTAACAACTGTAGGTAGCATCCAAAAAAGGGGTCACCTCAGTAATGCCTGCTTGAGAGAATACAGATTTCTACATCAGATTCTGTCTAATTTTGTTATATACCTTATGGTGTCAAATGACACCATAAGCAGTAGCATATGCTAGATTTCATAGTCTGTTAAATAATACACTGATTTTAGCAATAATTATATCTTTTTTCAAGTCATGATAATTAGTGTTTAGATAACTGTAAAGCATTGAAGTTTGTTTAATTAGCAAATAAACAAAAACATCTGAAATACCAAGGACAACTCATGTAAACATAAGTGATTTTTTATTCTGACTACTAGACTTCTACTATTTTTTATATTTCATAACATGAAACAGACTGTAATGCTTTTTTTCTTTTCAAATGATACTTTAATAATTTAAGCTCTCACTAAAAGATTGTCATGTTTAAACTTTGTTGAGACATGCAAGTAATTGACAAATTTTAGTATAAATTACAGAATATGTAATTATTCCAGAATTCAGATTACTGTAATGAGAAAGGTTATGCAATATTTCAAACAATGATTTTGCTAGTATTTATTTAGAAATTGATTTCTGATATTAATCTTGTCATTTACATCAGAAAAGGAAGACTGAGCTGAGGTGTTTTTTGTTTCTTTGGTTTTTTTTTCCCCTGGGAGTTTGTTCTTAATAGTCACTTGCTTGATCTGAGTGGAGTATAATGATGAAAACGTCTCTTGGACACGGCTGTTTTATCTGTGGGTAAGACTTATCCCCTCATTAAGCCCTACAGCTACTTTTTCCTCATGTTTTTTCTCAAGAAGAAAGTACAGACATAGGATTGGGAAACTCAGGGCACCAGGGGGAGATCAATGAGAAGGACTCGGTCTTCCCCTTGAAAAATGAAGATTTCTCCTGGCTGTGAGCACTGCAACTGGGGTCCATGCTTTTGTAATCTCAGAGATTGTTACAGTGTACATGACATGGACTATACTTAGAGCCTGTTTGGAAACTAAACTTGGGCCAAAATGTAGGACCTTACTCACTAGAGAAGAGATTCAGGGATCAACTCGTGATGTGACTGGAGATAAGAGTCAGGTTCTCAGACAAAAAAAAGAAGCTAAGAACAAGAAATGCTTATTTCAAAGCTCTAGAAAATAAAAGTAGAAATGGTCAATATGGAGAAAATAGCAGACTGTGTATAAAAAGTAAATGAGGAATTCCTTTAAATCTTTTACTATAAAATGATATGGCAACTTATATATCAAGGAATAAATGTACCATCAACTGAACTGGGAAAATGTACTACTATGATCAAGCTGTTCTTAATGACTTCTTGTGCCTGAATCTTTACCATCTACTACTAGCCAGTGGATCGGTGGCAGGAGAGTGAGCTGAAAAGATAATTACTCCTGTCTACAGTCGCAATAGTTGAACAATGGCCCTCTAGACCTGACAGTGGTGAAGAGACATTAAGTCCATGCCTCTAGGCCTGCTTGTTCTGCTTTGCTCTAAAACTTTACTTCAGGGCTTGAAAATTAAATGAGAAGAGTTAGACTTGTCTTTAAGCCACAATTTTGTGGTTTTTTCAGATTATTCTGTAACTTTTTACTCAGTTCCAGGATACATGCTTGTTCACTAGAGCTGTGTCTGTCTCTGTGAGAAAGGCTTAAAAAATTTTTGAGTTCTTAAAGGCATGTGTTATAGGATACAAAAAGTCTTGCTTTAAGGTTGATTATTTCTACTTATTTTCCAAACGGCAGTAAATAACAAATCTATTCTACACTGGTCTATGAAAGGCATAGCAGTAGTTTTTAGTTGAAAGTTTTGAACTGTATGAAATTCTTTTAAACTTTTTGAGATGTGCATGTATAAAAAACCAGAGAAATCAAATGAAATACAATTATTTAGAGTATTGTTGTTGAGTGCCTTGGTAATGCTGTTTATTTTTTGAAAGTATATGTATTACTTTCTGTCAGATAATACTTTAAAAATAAGAAGAAAGGACTTTTTACCACTACAAGAGCCTGAATTGCACTTGAAAAATTGTCTCCAGTCAAATATTCTTTATAGGAGATAATTGGAGGAAGTCATTTTAAGTCCCAGTAGCTGTATCAAACTGAGGGCTGCTTACAAAATATCCTTACCCTGTAGCTGAAGGAATGAACAGTAGTATATATGTGACAGTTGGAGCTAAGATGAAGTGTGCTTCTACTTCAACTATAGCACAAATGGGAATAGCAGGTACAAACTCTGTACTATATGCCAAAATAAAGTAACTTGAAGAGCTATGCTGAATACTGATAAAACATATTCTCAGTACAAAAATAAGATACAAAGCAAGCAGGAGATGGCTTGCTATGGCAAAAATAATAGTAGAAAGAAGATAATGTGTTCTGTTTCTCATTTAATGATTTCAGTTTATAGTAAAGAAGTTTACTGAACACACCCTATTATGTTCAGATTTTAAACTTTAGGAGCTTTAACTTAGACATATAACTTATAGATCAATTTTAGGATATAATTGAAAAGATCATCTTTAATTCCCTGAATAACCAGAAGACACAGATGCCTTTGACGACCTTCACAGGGACAATCTTTCTGCCTAAATGTTCAACAATACACAAGCACAACCTTTTTTCTATAGATTTTCAAAGGCATCTTCTTCTCTTCAGTGACTATTGACATTTTATTTGAATGCATTGCTTTTCTCCACCACCACCTACATTTTAGGCATAAGAGCATTGACAGAGCCATGCCAGGTTAGTCAAGAAGACTCACCATGCATTGTTAGTGGAACTTGAGCAAATACATTGGTGCAGAGGCATACAATTCTTATCCTAGGAATTAACAAAATTATATACTCATTAACTAAATAATATTATTAGTTTCAAAAACTTTGGACCTCAATATGCCAGACTCAACTGAAACATGACAACAAACTTGTTCAGTGTTCTTTAGTGATGCTCCAAATACATAAATGTCTATTGCTATTATATTCCTAGGTACTAGCCAGCTAGGTAATAATTTTTCTCTCGTGGCTTAAGAGCTGTAAGGAAAGAAATTACAAAAGGACTAATCAAATTAATTTATTCTTTAGAACTGCACAAGAAGAAGGCATTACTGCATAGAAAAGTACAAGACTCAGGGTTGTACTCCAGGCCCTGTCCAAGCAGACATTTTCTCATTTGGTATATTGGACTCATCTCTTTGGATGGAAGGTGCAAATAGGACTTTTCTGATAAGGTTTTTAGTTGATTTGAAACATATGACATATGACAAAGATTAGGTTATACTCTTCTCAGGAAACATACAGATGTAGAAGCACACTGGCCTAAAGGCATCCCTAAGTGGAATATGTTCTGGTGTACCTATTATAAGAGAAAAGGATTCTCCAAGACAGTTTATGTTGTTGAGACAGGGTGCCTTCTCACTCAAAGATATTTTAGTGAGACAGAAGTTTTTGAACAGAAATTAGTAGTGAGAGAATATTAATTATTTTCAGAACAGAAATTAATAAGAAGAGTAATGAGTTGTACAGTCTGAAGTGAATTTTTGAGCATGGATACAGTTTTCTCTGTGAATAAATGCTGGGCTTAGCCTCAAGTTGCATCAGATCAACACAACTTATAAACACTACAATCATTACTAAAATTTCATGTAATTTTGCAGCCTGGGGAAGGAATATACAGGAGAAAACTTATTCATAGAATTACATAGCTTATATAATTTTTTCACCCTATTAAAAATGTTTTAGAAGGGTTAATTCTTCAATTTTAGCTTTTGCTTGAAACATTTACTGGAGTCTTGTCTACATGGTATTTAACACAACTTTTAAGCAAGCACCTAGTTGGCAATTATTTCTTCATTCTGAAACAGTTGCTTTGGATTTAAAGATATTTAAGCTGTTAATTGCTAGGATCACTTTCATTACACCTTCCATGTTAATGGCAAAATAGATAGTATAAATATTTTAGAAATGGACTGTGTAATAAATAGGCTACAAAGGTAGCTATTAAGGAACAGTTATTTAAATCCATGAAGATGCTTTCTCCAGTTGTGCCATCACTTTCAAAGTCTGCAGAGGAATTCTGTGTTTGGAAAATTAACGTGATGAGTTCTTTGGGTAGAAAGAGATCTGTCTGGCTTAGACACCTCTCACCAAAATTGCAAGTGCTTAGGACTTGGTTAACAGCCTAGGTTGTTAGGTTGTTAACCTAACAATAGGTTAAGTATTCCTCAAGGCACAAATTCCATGAGAACAGGGAACAAGGGGAAGTATGAATATCTCCATTCTCTTGGAGTTCAGTCTGCCTAGATTTCGGGGAACAATCTTATGAAGGGAAGTGCTGCTGTTTCAGGGAGGTTGCCTGCCCTCTAGGTGCACAGTGAAATCATCCAAGGGTAGCCAGAAGGTCATGAGATACCTTCACTTAAAGCCACTTTGTAGCCCAAAATGCGAGAACCATATTGACAGCAGAGACATCAGTGGTGAGGACACCTAACTGGATATACCTTCATGTTTTTCCTGGAACAGATATGCATTTCCCATCAGAATAGTATTAATAAAAAATAAAAGTCTTTTAGGTATACAGAGTACAAATGAACATCCTCCCAAGTTTTCCCCTTCCTTGCTGGCTGATTGCCTTCAACATATTAGAAACTAGGATTTTTTCCTAGCATATAAGACTGTTCTGTAGGTCAGACATTCTACGGTTCAGAGGAGATTGAAACTGCATTCACAAAACAATTTACTTGCCTGAATGTCTACCCTTAATCCCTTTTTGCTGTGGGTGTGTTGGATGACTGAATCTTTCACTTGTTGGATGACTGAAAAGGTGATTGCACATTACATCACATGACCAACTTCATATATATCCACTGAAATTTATACATTGAAAAGCACAAATAGAATCCCAAGTTGTTATAAACAAACAGCTGAAGGAATCTGACTTTGTTTGCTTTGCTGAAATAAAAGAGAATAAAAACTAACTCAAGGAAAAAAAAAAAAAAAACAAACCAAAAAATCCCCAAAACACCAAAACCCGAAGCCAAAACAGTAAAAAACACAAACTCACTGTTCCAACAAGCAGATCACCACCACAAAACCTTGTGTACCTCTTTTAATATGTACATTACACCTCAAAAAAGCATGTTATTGGTGCATAATGTATTTCTTTTTTTCCAGTACTGTTATGTCTTGAGGTGATGCTACTAGCATATTAACAAGTGGAGTTAGCTGGGGGGCTAGTACAAGAAGTTAAGTATTCTACTCTAAAATCTTCAGATTTAGTTTCAGTTGTAGGAAATCCTTAAGATAACCTACCAGGAGACTTTACAAAACAGTTAAGAATGTTTTAAGGCTGATTGAGTTGAAGAGTAAATTTTCACTACTCCTAATGAAAGCACAGATAAGCCAACACAGACTCTGTAAAATCCCAACCTGAATTAATAGCAGAGGTTTCTTTTGAGACAATCTTAAACTGAAAGAAAAAATAATATCTTACATTTGTGAAGCCAATGGTTTTCTTTTGCCACTTACTAACCTCACAAGCTTAACTTCTTTCTCACTTTACCACCCTCAACTCTCTCATAATTTTCACCAACACTTGACAATTTTCTCTCCATTTGAGAAGTTTGACAAGATATTATTTTATCTGTTATAAAGGTGGAGGTGCAGTTTATCACAAATCTATCTGAAAGCTAGAGGAGGAAATAATTTGATAAAGGTCTATTCAGTATCAGCTCTAGTACTGTGAATTTGTTTTTTATTCCCATATAGAACCAAGATTATTTTGGTCCTTTATTGATTGACTAATTGCTTAATAAAATACATGAAATATATGCTGCTTGCTTTCTAAATAATGACAAGTGAAACGCCTTTTTAAACCTCTTAGCTATGTTGACATATAACCCCTTCCTGTTACAGTTTTATAACTTGGGACAGACAGCCTTTGTGTCCCAGTGTTTATCCACTCCATTTTGCTGGGCAAATTGTTTTTCTTCTTTTAACCCTAGTTTTGATTCCTGTGAAAGGATTTGAACACTAGACAGAGGTAGACATTTTGTGGTCACTTGTAACTGATTTATGTAGGAAATTTGTGCATCAGTTAATATTTTATGCAAAAATATAGACACTACATAGTGACAAAACTTAAAATGCATTTGTTTCTTTGTTTGTGGACTGTATTATAGCTCACAATATGATCTTGATTATATTCACTCTGGTTTTATTATTCACTCTGGTTTTATTATTCACTCTGGTTTTCTCACTCTAATTTTTTCACTATTATTTTGCTTACTTGAAAATTTTAACTTCCAGTACATAAACCTGCTTGCTGTTCATATTGTACCCACAACTGTACCATTGTACCCAGGTGCCACTCCTGGCACCTATGAAGTAGATCACTGACAACAAGTCTTCTTGAAACAGAGATGTTGGTTTTATCTTGTATGGGAAAAGAATAGAGGAAAAATAAATTGTAACATTAAGGTAGAGAACTATGACTCCTCTTACTTTATTCACTGAAATCATCTTTACCATACAAAAAATATTAGAGGTACTATGCAGAATAATATAATCTGCAAAAAATAATGTTGTGACAGTATTGGCTCAGTACAGATAAATAATTGCCCAATCCCTGAAAAAAAAGGGACTTCTATGTTTTGTTTACCTAAGTAAATCAATTTAAAACTTCCAGATGTCTAGATTTGCTGTAGAAAGGGAAAAAAAAAAAAAGGTATGACTTTGTAGAAGAGAATATGAGGAGCAGCCAGCACAGAAGTTCTTTTTCCTGAATATTGTGTTTTAAGACATTGCTGTAGTCATAGTGTTTCAGAGGGAATAGCTTCCTTTCACATGATCTGTTTGGGCATCAGAGAAAGCAGACCCTTAATTTTTTGTAAAACCTATCCCTCACTTCTTGCAATTTTACTGGGCTTGTTGGAATGCAATCAAGAAAAGGAAAAATTAATGTGTTCCCATGCCAGTTCCATTGTGCAAGAAATGTTGTTTATCACAGGCTTCCTGGGTGACAAAAACATAGATTAGGAATATGTATCAGTGGAATGTAAGCTACCCCTTACTACTGTATATTTTTGTCAAGCCTCAGCAGATTAATGCCTGTCCATAGTGTACATGAACCTATTTCCAGTTCATTGGAACCAGAATTCTATGCCTGAGAAATACCCTCAATGGTAACTCTGCACATCAAGAAGAGTTGACTGGCAAAGTTCCCCTGGTGTAGTTTTACCCATCAAAGCTTAAATGTTCCTTTGCCTGCAGTCAGGCACTGCCCTGACTTCTCTGACTGCTGCTTGTCTCCAGTGTAGCCATGATACTTGAATGGAAGACACTAAAGCAAAAGTCAGATGCTTTTCTTGACAAGCTAGCAAACAAACAGTTTTCTCTGAGGTTCTGAGTCACCAGCTGGGGTTAAACCACAACATCCTGTCTCGAACCAATTGAATATTACTGCCTTATGGTTTTAAATACCATTTGCTCATCTTGTGATTATAAATACATTCAGTTATATGACCTTTTACTTTTTTTTTTAACTGAAGTTCCTTATTTAGAGAATCTAATTATGAGACTCTGACAGGAGTTCTACTTAGCAAAAGAGTCTATCAAATATGATATGCCATAATTTGCCATAATCAAAGAGGAACTTGAATTTGATTTTTCAATCCTTCAAATATCAGTCTCATAATATCCATTATGGGTTTCTTCAAAATATTAGATCACAAATAATCTGCATTTAATATGTTTAAAGTAATAACATTTTGCAATATTTCTAATTTCCTACCAGTAAAATGTCTATAATCTGTTGAAACCCAAATTAGTGTGCTGTATCTGCTCAGTATTGTCTCTTTGCTTACAATTCTGTACTTCAAATTTATGGGTTTTATTACCTGAATTTAGAAATAATGAGAACAAAACTGCAGTATGTACTTTCTTCCTGAAAGTTATATTTCATAAAAATATTTCATACCAATTATTGCAAATAGGCCTACAATTCCTGTATCCTACATTCGGGTTCCAAGATAATCTGCTAGGGCAGTTCTTCATTTCAAGAGGTTTCATTATTTTTCTCCCTCTTCTACATTCAGTTGGGGAAAAAAGGTTGCAGTACCGGCTTACCTTTTGTGGTTTCAGTTGTAATATTTGTCACACACAAATGACTTTTTTTCAGTGCAATGCATTAGAGAAAGATCCATCTGCAATGTGAAGTTCACTTAATTATGAAGATTAATCTCTAGTGTGCAAACTAACAAAGGCCTATGTTGCCTTTGCAAATATTTCTTATGCTTTCTATATTAACAGAACACTTCTGTCAGAGACTGAATGTGCTTTTGAATAATTTTTACATTCCCAGAATTGGATTTCAGTAGAGTAACCTCACAGCATGGAAGACTCCAGGCAGGTTATCTGCTACCACACAATTTTTTCAGAATTATATTCAAGTTTTTAAATCATAAATCTACAGCAGTGTCCTCAGTCTCTCTACTAACTTCTTTTCTATCATTGTCACTTTCACCTGAGGGTATGCTTTTATGGTGATCCCTGACAATATTGGTCACACATATAGAAACAAAGCATTTGGCAAGGATGCATTAGAGCTTGAGAAAATTTCGTCATTGTGAGTACTGATAGTAAGTTTAGATTAAGATTTAAAGACAGAGAGCGTATGGTAGAGGTCCACAGTAATTACACAGCAGCCTCAAAACTTGTTTACAAGCATCAGTTAGAAACATCCATTATCTGATGCCTAAAATGTGGATGACAGTCTTTATCTGAAAGATTTCCAGATATGCTATTTCTTATCTTGTTGTAGACTATATCCTCAGGTGTAAGATAATGAGAAATGTGAGCCAGGGTTTACAATTAAATTTACAGAGCCCTCATAACTGAGTTCTTATAATTAAAAAAAAAAAAAAAAAAAAGGTGATAAATACTACCAGCCAGAAAGAAAATAAAGATCTGAATCTGTGAGGGAAGTTATGAACACTCCTTGTATTCACCATCACTTCTATATTGGGAGCAGTGATCTTTAGAAATTTCTATTGCTCCATGTATGGATTTAATTCTCATGGAAACCAGAACAGTCATGGGAAAATGTTGAGTGTTAGCCTGCATGTTAGTGCAGGCAGACATGGGAGATTGAAAATGCTCCCTGTTATCCTAGCATAAATTCCCATTATTTTAGCTGAGAGAATGTTTATTTCAGAAAGCTAACAACAACTCATGCAAATAAGCAATTCTGAAGTAAAGCGAAAATGTTCCAGAAAGCATAACAGTTCCATGTGAACATCTAAAATATCCAGTTACCTGAGTTAGTCAGATGATGCAAAGTCTGCCTTCTTCTAAAGCATATTGAATGCCACACATACTGGATCATATTCATACTGAGACAGGTTTTCAGAAGGCAGAGTGCTACTTACAGATTTAGCACTGTGGCATAATCACATGAATATGAAACACCAATTATGCATGCATTTTTCTCACGTCTGTGAGATCCAGTAATAATATCTATCTATCTATCTATCTATCTATCTATCTATCTATCTATCTATCTATCTATCTATCTTTTTTTTGCCTTTTGCAAAATTGCCTTTTATAGTAATTGGAAAATGCTCAAAGGAAATGGACAGTGATTCTAAAACAGAGAAGTTTTCATTTGCTTAACATTTGCTTTCTTACTCTTCCTTCCTATACCCTAAGAAAATATAACACAAACTCAGCAAACTGAATTGCTTCTTTAGAAGCGGCTGATAGTCCAGTCCTACAATTCAAGACCCCAACAACTTGAAGAAATGGACTGGTAGAAAAGTCATGGAGTTCGGCAAAAGGAATTTATGAAGTCCTGCACCTCGAGTAATGATTCCACTAACACATGCAGGCTGAGGAAGACTGGCTGGAAGGTAGCTCTGCAGGAATATTTGGGTGGAAAACAAGCTGACAACAAGTCAGCAATATGCCCCTGTGGCAAAGATTAGCTGCTGCCTGTTGGGATACAATAGCTTTCCAGCAGGTTGGGGGAAATGATCCTTCCCCTCAGCTCAGTCCTGGTGAGAAACATCTGGGGTGGTACATCCAGTCTGGGCTCTGAGTACAAGAGAGACATGGATGCATTGAAGTGAGTCCAGTGGAAGCCCGTGAAGGGCCCATGGAACATCTGTCATATAGAGAATGGCTAAGAGAACTGAAGGAGATAAGACTCTGGAGCAACTTTATCCATGTATATAAAACCTTGATGAGGGACTAAAAATTAAAGAGCCAGAGTCCTCTCTGTAGAGCTCCATGGAAAAAAACCCAGGTATTAGACACAAAATGCAATACAAAAAAATTCCACCTTTTTAGTGTGTCCAATCAAACCCCCGAATAAGTTGCCCAAGGAAGTTGTGGAGCCTTTATTTTTGGAAATGCTCAAGACCAAATCAACACAATACTGAACAAGTTGCTCTAACTGGGGAAGGATTTTGAGGAAGGATATTGAGGAAGGATATTGGACTACATGATCTCCAGAGGTCCTTCCCACCCTCAACCACCCTGTGATTCTTTGATTTTGAGCTTCTTAAGTCTGTTATTACACTAAACTTTTACTGAAGTTTTAATGCATTATTCTAGTGAATACGTTCTTCCTATAATTATTTTTCTGGTAGTTTCTGTTCTGTGAATGGTTCACTGAATGAGTTTATTCTGCTCATACTTAACATTCATCTCAGAACAGATGAATGTTAAGTATTAAAATGAAATTTACAGTATAAGTCTGTGAGTAGTATTTATTGATGATGAGCTATTAATCTTCTTTTTCTTTAAATTTCTTAGTTCACTTCCTAGAAACGCTGCTATGAGAGCAATATTTTGTTAATAACAGAGGAAGTGAACACCACTGACATTAGTTTCCCAAATTAAATGAATATTCATATTCTTTTTTTACAACGTTCTCCGAATTCTAATCACACCAAAATTTTGTATTAATTTCCTAAGTGGAAGCTCTTTGTTTTGTATAAAATCTTCTTCCACCAATGCTGAAAGAATGAGTCAATTAATTCCTTAGTACTTCCTCAGGTTGTGATATGTAAAAAGGAGTCTTAGTGAAAAAGAAGGTACATATATGTATGTGTACATTCAAACCAATAAAAGGAAAAAAAAAA
>VYXD01016265.1:578879-598408 GCA_013397195.1 Hylia prasina
CCATGAACATTTCTCTTTTTTTTTTTCAGTTTGTGTCTATATTTTATTAATATGCATTCGCATTTTTTTTCTTTCCCTTGCTAAAAGAAAATCTCTGTGTTTTTTCTCACAAAAGGGAAAAGGATATGATACCTATCTAAACTGTCAAAGGGATCTATTTATATAATAAATTGTGAGTTATATAATAAGTTTTGAAAGTTACAAGTTACATTCCTAAGCATGCAGGTTTCATATAATGTTTGTATTTCCTAAAAGATAAGTGAATCACTTGAGAGAAATTATTTGCATATTTGAAGAAATATTTAATTATACAGTATATGAAAAGCACAATGTATTTTTAATATATTGGTAATCTTGAATCAAAGAGATAAGTTTAGTTTATAATGTTAAATCTCCATATGTTTATCTAGAAATAGTTTATGGCTACGATTGAGGAAATTTGAGTTCCATCTTCAAGGCAGACAGAGGGATGTGGTCCTTTCCCATTGCTTATCTAGAACTGTACAGGCATTCTGTATATATGCTCTAAGACCTAGAAGAAACTAGCTAAACTGGAAACCACAGTTATACATATTTAACCAATGTCAAAATGGAGAAGTGACTTACAAAAATTGAACAATTTATGCTAAACCAGAATATCAGCCCCCAGGAGGAGATCAAAAATATCTGAGAAGCAATTTACAAATCTTGTTTCTTTTATGACCAATTGTCTCACATCTATTCTTATTTCAAGCTACCTAAAGTTTCTTACATTTGTTATATGGAAGTGATATCATTGGTTTACTTTCCATCTGAACCAAAAAAACTATACAAATTCAGTTCAAAATTCTCCATAAACTGTATGAAGGATCATAGCTCAAGAATTTTGGCCTCTACATACACAGAGAAATCTGTAGAGAAACCTGCCTTCAGTTAAATTAAATAAAGTTTCAGGAGTTAACAGATGCTCAACTCATTTAATAAATTCTGTTATTTTTCTTGTTAACTATAAATATTGGCTTGCATGAAAATAGAAACTCCAGTGGATGAAGAAGATTTATTTTTTTAATTTTAAAATTTTAACATGATTAAAGAAGAAATGAATAGAAATAACATTGGTATTTAGGTTATACATAAAGAAAAATGAGTCTGTTGATTACATATGTTAGAAGAGAATAATATTTTCCTACACATAAGACAGTACATTATTTAAATTAGCTTTACTTTATTGTAATATTCACCACTTCTTAATGCAAGTTTGAAAAAAAAAATAGTTTTAATATTACAGATTGTTTCCTATGTAATCTCTGAAATGCCTCTTCTCACCTTGTTCCAGTTTCACTTTATCTACAAGACTCACAGTCCAGCAGATTTTCTTCCTGGGACCCAGCTGATCTCCATGCTACTTCTCGGGGTCCAAATTCACCATGTTATACTACGGGTTTTTGAATTATTTCGTCTGAACAACTTTTTAAGAAAATTGAATTTATGTGTATTAGTCTTCAGTTAAGACAGTTCAGGAAGAGTGTATTCTTCCACACCTAAAATATAATTAAACATATACCTCCATAATTTGTTTTGTTTTCATCAGCTGAATTTTTTGAAATACCACGTAGAACTCAAGGCATGATTGGACCTGATCTAGTAGAAGGGCGGTTGAAATGAGGTGATGTTTATGGTCCCTTCCAACCCAAACCCTTCTGTAATTCTAATCTTAATTAATTCAATTTTTTTACATTTCTTTCTTCAGGTGAACTCTTTTACAGATTTTCCATATAGAGTCTGAAGAAGCATTTTTGAAGGCAAAAATAACTGCAACAACCCTGCTTGCTTTAATTTAGCAGCTGTCTTTAGCAGCTTACCTCTACTCCCCTCCCATTTTAATTTGTTTGCTTCTTTCTTGAGCCCTACTGACCTAGAAATCTGGGGCATTAGTAGAAAAACATAGTGAGTAAAATACTCCTTTAATCTGTGCAGACAAAGATAAGTGTTGTGCACAGGTTGCAGAGGCTGAGTCAAATCAGAGTTCAAGTCTGAATAGAGAGAAAATTCCTGCGTGAAAAACCTGAGTTATAAAGGTAAATTTCATTTCCCCCCGACTTGTCATTCTTTATCAAAGCTTACAAGTTAGAGTGTCCCTTGATACAAAGAGACATTCTGAGAAGTTCTTAATGTGAAACAGCTGCTTTTGAATCTTTTACACATTCTTCATAGTGAAAGTAGTATTTTGAATACTTAGCTACTAAATGTCAAGTCTTTGTGAGAAAATGGAAGGATCGTAATTCTTCCCAAAAGTCATTTCAGTTCTCCCTATGGATAGAAGAGTATGAAAAGCTGCTCCTGGAAACTAGATTATCTAATTTGTCTGGAAACAGGTAAAAATGGCAAAAGAAGTATTACCCAATTTGATAAGAAAAACCTAGGCTGAAAAGAAGTGTATTTCTCTCACGAGTTCCAAGCTTACAAAAAATATGTGGACACAGGAAACAAATAAGGTTTTGAAGTGCCTTTATCTATGAATTGCAGGACATTGTAGAAGACAAATTCTTATGTTGAGAGCAAGGTAGGTTTCTCATCCCTGTATTTTATCCTAATTTCTAGTACTCATTCAAAACTGCTGTATATCCTCTGAACTCTTCTTAGTGCAGGGCAAATAGTGAGCACACTATCAGTATGTGGAAATTGTTCCTCTAAACAGGCGGCACCAGCTTCTGCTAATTTTTCTTAATCCAGTTTGCTTCCCTTCTGTTTTAATGAGCATTTCCTTCCTGAAAAAAAAGATGGCTCATACTGTTTTAAAGTTCAGAGTGTTTTAACATATTTGGTCAAAAGTTAGAATTTTAATGTTGCTTTAGAGGGAAAGTTAAATGAGACTCAGATTGACTCTGCTCTTTGCTTTTTCCTGATGCTCTGGCATCAGGAATTTATGGACCTGGGAGACATCAAAAAATATCCATTTAGTTCTGAATGTGTGGAGGTCTCAGGTTATTAATCCATGAAAATTTGTGCAGGAGCTATTGCTAGATGGAGCAGAAATGCACTCAAAATGCATGAGTTGATCATTCAAGGAGAAGGTCAGAGGTGATTGGTGTATGTTTTATCTAGTTAAATGTATAGATCTCCTCCATTATTGCTGCTCTGGGTATAAATTATGTTCCTGTGTCTTCATATTGAAAGGAAGCATGCAAAGAAATGGCAGTTATATTTCTCTTTTATAAAGAAAAAAGAATAAAATTTTAATAAAACCGAACAGGATGTCAGAAAATTCAGGTTCAGATAACCTGCATAATTGGTGTCACCTAATTCTTATGAGGTGTACTTAGAAAGCTGGTAGGTGTTTGCAGAGTTAGTTATTCATACTAAGTGTTGCTTTAGTGATCAATTTTTAATAATTATTACTGATTTAAATAAATCTAATCATGGAATGATTACATGCCTTCACTCTTCCACATAAGAAACAAACATACTTCCACAACTCTTTCATGTATAAGCTATTGACTGTTTATTCAAGTACATTTTTGATAATTAAGAAATGCAAATTTAATTCCTACAGAGAGAAGAGGAAGCTATCTTTAAGAAAAAAGCACATAATTTTTTATGGCTTTTGCCTTTAGCTCCTTTTGCCTCTAGCTCCTTTTGCCTGAATTCTACCTCCTTCAAGTATTGTGAAAATGATTACAATAAGTATAATAGGTTACTTGCGTGCTGTCATGAGGGTGCCTTATATACAGTATACTAAAATGGATAGGTTAACATTAAAGATTCCCCTTCTTCCTGATGATATAATTAGAAAGCTTTAAATTAAAATAAAACATCACTCAGTGCCTATCTCTGGCTTTGTGTGACCTAAAAGACACTTAACTGTGTCTTAGATCACTAAGAACCCATTGAATAAAAATGCAAATAATAAGAAACCAAACAGTGCTGTAAATATGAATGTATATTCCTCTGCCACTTGTCTTCATTTGAAGATTTTCATGTTTCTCCTCTAACAGTCAAACTGTTGTCTCTGTTAGGCTGATCACTTCTAAATCCTCAACAAGTGAAATCATCTGTTCTCCCAATCCATATGATAATACACTGTGATAATTATGGCCTACAAGTAACTGTACTTTCACCGTGGCAGCAGAGACTGGGGCAGATCCAAGCAATTTAAACTCCTGTATTTTTTTAAAAAAAATCTAAAACCCCTCAGAATATCAATAGTTGTGCTTTTGTTACCTATGTTGAAAAAAAAAATTACATGGTAGAAGATTTACTGCCTGGGCTTTCAATAATGCTGTTTTGAAGTCAAAGACAACTGCTGCAAATATAGCATATCTCACTCCATTATTCTTGCTGAGATGTAATATAACATTGCATAAAATCTTTTTGTCACAGTGGATCATACAGAACTATGATTTCCAGCTTTCAAGCTTTTTCTTTCTTGTGAGGTAGCTATAAAACACATTTGTCCTGAAAAAGGAGGTGGCTGTGGGGAGGACAACTTTTCTATAATTGAGAAAAAATGCAGGGAGCAAAATCTACTGGCAGACTATGTGTATCATACTGGGGATGTCCAAGTTCAAAGTTAGTGCCTCATTATTGGCCTGATTTTGTAGATATTTTGGGAGTAACTGGTTGTAGTGGGTTTTCTCAGGTTGGTGTAATTTTCTTCATAGCAGCTCACATGGTTCTGTGCTTGGTATTTGTAACTGAAGCAGTGTGGTTAACAAACAAATGTTTTTACTGAACAGTGCACAGCATCAAGGCTTTCTCTGTTTCATACTCTACACATTCCAGCCTCTCTCCCTGTGAGCAGTCTTGGGGTGGGCAAGAGCTTGGAGGAGTCACAGAATTATATTTATTTTTAACATAGGATAGACAGAGCAGCATTCTGGATCTTTGCCAACAAATTCATTTTGATGTGGGCTAAAAGGGAGAAGTCTAGACAAGGAATGAATGCCACACATACAGAATGAAAACTGCATCATATGTACCAGAGTCCAGAGAGGATTTAGCAAGAAAAGATATGAGAATAATGATACACAATGATTTTGCAAAGAGGGCTAGTACTATTAACAGAGGGAAGTAAGGTGATATTTGGATTTAACATGACACTACTATTGGAATAATGTACACAGCTGTGGTTCTGCCATTCTTAAAAAGAAAAATTGTCATTATTAAAAGAGAATTTTATTATTACAAGAGAATATCTTGTAATAAAACAACCAGACCTGGTAACTCAATTAGGTGCATAAGCATTTTCACAAGAAAGAGTAGCCATGTACTGCAAGAGTTTTTTATCTAGCCAAGATACTTAGACAAGATCATAACATTAACTATAAAAAAAAGTCAGATAAATTCAAGGAACACTCTGAATGGTTACTTGTTAGAATGCATCACAGAAGAACAAGCACAGTTTTAATATTTTGGTGTATTCAGGTCAAAACTAGATTTCTCTTTGGAAGGTGTACTTCCATCAAACACTAGTTTAAGACAGGAGTAAATGAAATTTTATATCCTGTGGCCTAGTTGCATTTCCCATTGCAAAATCAAATAAGCACCAAAATTGTCCTGCTAGATATAGACTAAGAAAAGACTGTCACATCAGTTCTGAATAACGAAACTATTTTTGCTTCTTGTATTGCAAAGCTACTCACCAGCCTTCCCAAGACTTTTTCAGTGTCATCTCTGAAATTTGCGACAGCGTCTATTTGAGATAGAAAAAAAATTGTGATACTATTTGTATGTACTGAAAAGATTTTTGTAAAGAAACTGCTCCATAAATGTTGGCTTTTTGCTGACCTATATGGTATGCTTAGAATTCCTTTTTTGAATGGTTTGACCATAACTACATCTTATGCAGCATGAACTGAACTTGGCTTTCAGATTTAGTCAAATGTCACTCTATTTTTTCTCCTATAATGAATCTAGTGCTGGTATGACTCAGGAGCCATAAAGATAGAATTTTATTAAATTCCTTGCTTTTGTCTCTTGTCCTAATATATGTCCGTCTTTTAAGTGATATGATAGTTCACTGTAGCTGCAGCTCATTAGTACTCAGAATTTTGAGGTCTTTAAGTTCTTTCACGCTGAAGTGAGAAAGTCTGTTTGAAAATTGCTTGCTAGGGCTTAGTGCATTCCTAATACTTAAGCAAAAACTTTCCCTTAATAACAAAATCTTCTAAGTTTGTTGTTTCAGTGCCATAACAATCATGGGTTGAATTCAAATTTGGATAAACATAGATGTCCATAGGTACAGCACCATGTACCTGGAGTATCTGTTGCTGCAAAGGCTATACACCTCATATAGACATTTGTTTAAGTCTGCCAGCCATGACACTAAATGCATGTGCTTATGTACCTGAATAACTCATAGTGCTTTCATTCATAATTTGTTTTAATGCATATTGGTTCAGCCTGGCTTGGTGTTGTGTTTTAGATTTTTGACCAAGACAGTGTTTGGTAGCACACCAGTGTTTTAGTTATTGCTGAGTAAAGGGTTTATAAGTTTCTCACTCTGTCACCAGTAGTGTGGAGATAGGCAAGAGGTTAGGAGGGAATGCAGCTGGGAGGGCTGGTCCAAGCTGACCAAAGGAATAATCTATACCACATGACATAACGTGTAAAAAAAGTGGGCTGGGGTTTGCAAGGGGTAATTTTTTCAAAGTAACTATTACTCAGAGACTGTCTGGGCATTAGTCTGGTGGTGGGACATGATCTTTTATATCATTTGGGTTTCATTCCTCCTTTACTTATTAAGCTGTCTTTACCATGACCTATGACTTTTTCTCACCTTTGCTTACCCCCTGTTACAGGGGCAAGTGAGCAAGTGAGTGGAGGGTGTGTAGGTGGTAGCAAAGGTAACACACCACATAAGGTCATGCAGAAAAACTACTTACTGACATTGAAGAGTCTGGCAGTTTGAACCCTCTTGAGAAAAGGAGTGCTCTCAGTGCCTTAGTAATTGCAGCTCCAAAAGGTGAGTGTTCCTGGAGTTGGGGCGATCCTGCTAAGAGAAGGGGAATTAACCAGTTCTTAACCCACTGTAACACCTCAGCATTTAAATGTTAGCTGTTTACCTGTACTCTGGGTTAAACACACGAGAGAAATACTGACCACATATTCTCAAGAGGTCAAAACTACTTTACTAGCAAAATATAGAAAAGCAAGGAACTTTGGAAAAAGATTTAGTATAACATCAAATAAAACACTTATCACAGCATTAATTTGGCCCATTCAAGTTAGCAAACTTTAAACCTATCAATGTTCAATTTAAGTTAGAAAACTTTAAACCTATTTGATGGGCTGTTACCCAAAATGTTCTAAGATAAGGGAATTAGAAGGAAGACAGAAAAGATATAGAAAACCGCACATATAGTTCTACCTCCTTGGGTGCAGCAGTGTCCATATAGAAAGTCCAAGCAGAAGGTGGGTCAAGGCATGTGCTCACCTCATATTCAGCCTTAAAACCCCCTGGGCCTCTGTGGGCCCTCTTCCTAAGGTGGGACTTGTGGTCATTCAGCCACTCTGGAGCTGGGTAGGCGAGAGTGGGGCACTGCCCTGGTGTGCCAGTGATTGGCAGCTCTGCCAGGCTGGGGTGCAGACTCTAGGATGGGCAGTGGGGTGGGTGCCAGGGCAAGGGCTGACCTGCCCCCTTCCACACACACATGCATCCCAAAATGTCTTGAGACATCAATTTTTCCAGTCTCTGACACCCACTCACCTCCATGACAGGAAAAAGGTAACTACAACACCACGTTGTTACCTAGAAGCAGCCAAAAAAACAGGTAAAGAAATCACTAGGGAACAACAATTATCACTTTTATGTCTCTCTGGAAAACTTAAATGTGGTTCTGAATTGGCAATAATCTGTCAAACAAGGGTGTCAGAACAAAATAATTTTAGGTAAAATACTGGTATCTTGCACCAGTGTTAAAAGAAGTGCTCAGAGTGGAGGTTTATCTAAAGTTTGTAATTAACTCCATTGACTTCCAACTAGAATGAACCTGACTGTAATGGAAACCTGAGGACCTAACTCATATAAAGACATCAAAATTACAAACACCTAAAGCTTGATAAAATAAATCCCATCCAAAATCTAAGCTTATTTTAATCTAAGCTTCATTACCTCACACAGTTTCCGCAGAACCTGTGTGACTCTTTGGTGCCCAAAATCAAGTGAGATTATTCTCACCATTTCTACAGCAAGATCACGGAAATATTATTTCTATGGTACAAACTCCAAAATGTTTCTGGCTATCAATATAAAATGGGGAAAAATATGCAGTTTGCAAGGTATATATATTACATATAGACATACACACTGCCTGGTACATAGAAAGGCCAAAGAACGCCAGACCACCAAGACTTTTTGACATTTTGAGCTGAGAGTCAAAATATTCCTTCCATCTCTTTAATCATTTGGTTTTGCCTGGACAGTCTCTCTATTACCTACAGATGAAAACTGAACATATACTAAACCAATGCGTGCTGAAATGCAATGCCTTAGCAATTCTGATTTAGTACTGTGTCTAGTTAAAATTCACAGCTCAACACTATCACTTAATTAGAAAGAAAGAAAAAAAGAATGTATGCCAAAAATCAGTTTGATATTAGCAAAATACCCAGAAGATCCTAGTATGACTTCAAATCATATTTTCTTAAAGCTCATATCACAGGAGGCTATGAGATCAGTCACAAAAGCCAAAAAGCAGTCTGGGTTAGTCTAATTTGAATTTACTCTCTGATGTAAAGGATATCTTAAAAAAACTGAGCTTGTAATATCTACTACTTTTTAAAGTTTTGCTTTAAATTTAAAATGATCCTTGACCATTGCATTTTCAGGTATTTTAAGAAACTTCTCATCATTCCAAAGATTTTAATAAATAAACTTTTAGGATCTAATCCTGACAATAGCCATACTCCCTTAAATCATTCTGTTGATGTTGTTTCCATTTTAACTAACAGCAATTTATAAGTAACCACCACTAGGCATGTCCATATCTGAATTGCTTAATGAAAAAATACAATGTACCTATAAAATTAGTATAATTGCATGTGTCAGTAAGATGGGAAGTAAGATAACAAATTTTATTTTTCGAAAAAAAGCTGGCAAATAATTCAGTGTAATATGAAAGTATTCTTTACACAGACACTCTAGTTGTCACTGTCCTTAAACAGAGTAGTATGTCAAACTTTCAGCAGTCCCACAGATATGAATGACCCCAAACTCCTACCCTTCTGCAGAACTAATCTGTGGGTCTTAGAACTTATTCATACAGGTATAATTACAACAGTTATAATAACAGTTATTAACCATCATTTGGTATCTTTGTAGGTGTGTGAATGAGTGTTGCCTTAAAATGTCAGTGAACAATTCACATTTTTCTATAAATAGCACCCTGTAAACACCTTATACCCCACCTCCCATGTGTCCAATCCCACCTGTTTATGGTCCAGGGGTCCATACTCTGGCATGGCCCAAATCACTATCCTCAGTTTATACCTCTGAAGAAATTGTTAAGTTGTGAAAAAGATTAATGAGAAAGTTTATAAAGTGGCATCACACAAGGGAAGAAAGGTGAAGATAGAAAGAGTGTGTTGGAGTAGAGATCATTAGTTTTTCAAGGACTAAAGAAGAAAAACACCACCATGGAAAGGTACAAAATTCTAAAGGAGAAGAAACCTGGAGAACTGAATAACAAACTGCAACTCAGCAACTTGAGTATCTGAAATGGAGGATGACCATTTTAATTCCTGACCAAAGCTTAATTAACTAGCAAAGACCTTTCAAATCATTTTTTGGAACAAGGAGTATAATTCTGCTTATACTAGCCATTCCTTCCATCCTGGCTATCTTTTGTGTGAACTAGCTAATAGAGATGCTTTAGGCTTTCAAAATGCATGTATTCTTCTTGCAGGGTATCCTTAAACATGGCTAAAAAAGCACCTGAAGAAAATGATCTTGATAAGAAGGGCTTACAAAGTACTTTTTTAGGGTATTCAGTGATAAAAAGTTATGTGAATCCTTTAATCAAACTTTAGACATCTGTAATATAGATATTTTCACTAGACAAACCTGAGATAATTGTTTCTTTTGAGTCACAGAAGGAAAATAACCAATTTCAGGGTACAATTCAACTGACCTATTTTAACATCAATCTTAGGTGAAATCAATACTGCCTTAGAAGTACCTCCTTTTCTCACTATTGACAACAAAAGGGGCCCTAGAGGATTAGCATGGATGTAGATGTACCCTTTGAAAACATATATTGGTTAGATGACTTCCACTCAGTATGTGAATCTGTATGGTTTGTAAAAATCAGCATATGATTAGTTCTGCTCTCTGTAAGGAGAAAGAGAGATTCAGTGTGAAGCTCAGACAGTTAATCTTCATTTTAATAGATGTTTCCTTATCTTAAAGCTTCCTTAAACAACCGAGTTTAGTAATAGGTTCAGTAGTTGGAGAAACACATCTTTTTACCTATTAGTACCTCGGGAAATTACATATTTTCAATCAATCCATATCAAGAAGGCATGCTGTGTTTTTTAGTTCCAGTGCTCTCTGTCGTTTTATCTTATCACCCTTTCATTGGATGACAGCACCTAATTTTTCAGGCTTTGCTTCCTCACCATCCCTTTACTGCCACTGGAGTACTGAGCACCATGATCTCAGCCTTAACCAGATAAGGGGATGAATCATGTAGCAGGTTTTCTGATCAAGTAGCTATACACTGAAGGCAATCATAAGCTGGCTAAAACAGAGACCTTGAATAAATATGCACTGCAGCACTATAAATCTTACCCACATGTTTAGACATACTCAAGAGCTTCCTTGATCACTTAACTCTGACTCTGGTAAACAACATATGGTAACTGTGATAGAGTATATTTTCTGTAATTGAATCCTTTAATGTTATTTCCTATGGGATCAGACACTTCAGATCAAGTTTGGAGGTGACACACTCAATGTTGTAAATTACACACTCAGATCAATGTAAAGAAATGGTCTAAGAAGTAAAAGATCTCAGAATCTGGCCCCATGGTTATTGTCCTCTGATTATTTTAAGCATGTGTTGTAAAACAGTGAATATTTCCATCCTGTGCAGGATGTGGGCTGCTTTGTTGTCATTACCCTGGGGGAGGTCTTCAGAGCAAGGTTTTGCAGTGCAGGTTTTTGCTAGTTGTTTCTAGCTGATGACCTTTCTTGATGTCTCAATGGACAGGCTGGAGGGAAAAGAACTGGCTTACACAAACCATGTGTGGTCTTTCCCCTGCATCTTCCTTTGGTTCTGCTGCACAATGAGAAAGGCTTAGTGCTTCACACCCTAACTTTGTACACTTAAATCTTTATTTGCCAAATTTTTTTTTTTTTTTTTTTTTTTTTTTTTTTTTTTTTTTTTTTGAGTGTGCTCAGACTGTTAAGGCTGAAGGCAGTATAACTTGGCCCTGGCTTCATCTTGAGTAATATCCTATGGGGTATGACAGGAGAAGCCTCTGGTCGTAAAAAATAGCGCAGGAAGTTATAAATAACACAAGTCCTGGTTGGGTTTCACAGGTGATAAAGGTGGAGTTACATAAGAGATCAAGGAATTGCAAACTGCACAGACACCTGGAGGAGGGCATTAGGAACATTTTGTGTAGTAAAGTCTGGCAAGATCAACAGCAGCTAGGTAACCATGTGAATAATGTGAAAAGAACAAGGTAAATATTTGACCAAGATTTTCTGTAGGAACCTCAGAGGCAGCCTAGTAAGGACAGTAACTCAAATCAGTCAATCACACATGTAAAACCTTTTCAGATTTTCTCTGGAAAAAGAGGTTGCTTTCACAACAATAAAACACTCAGATGAACAGATTAGGCATCCTGTGAATACATCATTCAGTGCTATCACTGTGCCATTCCAGGCCCAAAGGCATCCTCATCAACTCATCACTTCCTGACACAGATTTCTTGAAAGAATGCTAATGACATAATGCTAATAGTGCTTTGTTAACACTAGTCTTAATACTAGCACCTTATTGCTCTACTGCAGTGAATGTCATTTTCCTGCCTAACAACTCTGTTTCTTTGTTATCCCATAATCAACAGAATCCTGAGGTTGTCAGGAACCTCAGGAGATCATCTAGGCAAATGCCCCTGGTCAGAGCAGAGTCACCTAGAGCAGGCTCTTCAGGGCCTTGCTGTTCTCTCTTCCACTCATTATCCCCTCATTTTTTTAGTGAGGATGCTATGGAGGATGATTTCAAAAACCTTGCTAAGGTCAAAACAATCTACACAGACTGCTCCTCCCTTGTCCACCAAGACATTCATTTCATCATAGAATGCTATCAGGTTTGTCAGACAGGATTTCCCATTCAGAAATCCATGCTGACAATTTCCAGCCACTTCCAGTCCTGTTAGTGGTTTGCAGGTATGTTCCTTCACTTTCTCAGTAATCAAAGTTAACAGGTCTGTGGCTCATGTATTCCTCTTTCTTGATTTCTTCCAGTCCTTGGGGAGTTTTTCAGCTTACCAACATAAGAGAGTGGCTTTGCAATGATATTGACCAATTCCATTTGCACTTATGGATAAATTCCTTCAGGTCCCATGGACTTCCATCTGTAAAATTTGTTTAAATATTTCCTGTCTTGATCCTTCTTGACTGAAAGTAGTGCTTTATTTCTCCAGAAAGTGTCTTCTTTTTACTTTTCCTCATGCACTCTGTGAAAAGATTCTTTTATAATAAAATTGGTACTGTAAATAGAAGCAAGCATGAACATTCCTCATTTCTTTACTGGAATTTATTGTTTCTGCTCAGAAACAAAAAATTCTTAATTCAGCCATCAGAGTATCCTAGACAGAAATGGAAGAGAGTGCTGAACTGACATGAAGGAACATGCCTGCTCTTTCATCTCTGTGCTGAACTGACATGAAGGAACATGCCTGCTCTTTCATCTCTTTTGCAGCTTTAAGCTTTTCTGTTTTCTGCTTCTATTGACTTACATGTTCTTATGTAAATGCTTGATAATTTCATCAAGATCCACAGCCTTTGATGCAATTATTTTCTTGAAATTTCAATTTAGGGTACTGACACTCAGAAAAGATAAATTTTTTTCAGTCTGCAATATATATACACACACATATATTATATATCTCTATATAAGCATTTTATAGCATAGGCAGTATTTATTTGTTAAATGAGGTGTATATTTTTGTTGTTTTGTTTGTTGTTTGTTTTTCAGTAAAATAGTTAAGCCACAAACACTAAATGAAATCTAGACTGAAAGAGAAGTCATCAGTGCTTTGTCTCCTTGAGCTTAGGTCATTCTGACCTTCTTGAATTCATTTGGCTAAATGATCAAACCAATTTTATAAGAATGTCCTACAGATGCTGCAATATAGTTTACTGCTTCACAATAAAATGAAATAAAAAATTAATTCTTTTTGACTCATTATCTCTTGAGAACAGTTTTCACGAGGCTATGATGAAAATTCTTCCTTTTCTACTCTGTCTGAAGAAAATGTGGAGCTGGAACAGATAAAAGCTTTTGTTCTCTATTTAATTTGACTGCTTTGGAATGCTTTATTTCAAAAAAATATGTTCAGAGCCCAAAGTTCCTCTTTTAAACACCTTGAAATATTGTGAACTGTTTCAAGATACTAAATAACAGTGACTGTAGAGCTAAAATTTAATATAACACATTGCATAAGATAGTAAGTTTTCCTTTGAAGCAAAATTCATCACCAATTCTGGAATAACTACACTGAGAGATATGAAATGGGAAAGTATAAAGGAAGAAAACAGCTAGATCAGCTAAAGTGTTTCACTTCACTGATGTTTTAAAATTTTACTAGCTCTTCCAACAAATCAAAACTTACTGTTAAACATCTGCATTATATTGTGGTATCCTAACGTGATTTAATTACAAAAGAGGTATAACCTCCTGCAGGAGTCCTGCTTGTAACTGCTAATGAGCAAGAAGCAATAAACTATCCTGTATAAATCAATATGTGAGAAATTAAATATGAGTGCTTGGACTTGGTTGGCCCCTTATCTAATGGAACTATGAAAGACATGATTAATTAGAAAGGTGTTTTAGAAAGGTTAATTAGTTTACTTTTTAAATTATCTGCTGAGATAATGTGTTGGCTAAGAAAAATTCCTGCATCATAAATTAGCCAATGATTTTTCTGAAGATTCAGAATAAACAAACTTTGAGCAGCAGGTTTATCTGTTTATTATCTGGCAGTGTTTTTCATTGGTGACATTTATTACATCTCTTGTCTTTAGTTATCATTCTAGGGTTAATCTAAGCAATAAGAATTTCAGGTTCGGATTATAATTTTTAATCCTTTTAGGAGTCATTGAATTTAGGTTTAATGGGGTTTTCTTTTTTTTTAGTTTGTTTTGGGGGTTTTTTGATTTGTTTTTAATTTAGTTTTTTAGGGAAATCATCTACCTTGACTAATATCTCAATTGGCTGGCAATAATTTAACCAGCAAGACGGCCCATGTCATCTTTCAAATGAATGCATAATTTGAGTGTAAAAGTAGAGGTAAACAAATGAAAAAAGATTTAAAGAATACTATAGAAATAATGGTTAGCTTGGGAGAGAGTTTTCTTAGATTAAATAAAGACAATTGTCAGGAATTTTTAAAAAGTACTAAGGTAGATATGAGGAGCAGTGTACCCTGAACATAAGGAGAGGTATGAGAGAAAGCTTGAATACGTGTGTATGTTTGAAGGTATCTATGAAGGAGATGTCATCTCTACCAAAATCTGAGTGTACTAAAGATGAAATTATATTTCATTATGCACTAGCCCTACTTTCAAGGGCTAGTGAAACCCCTTGGAAACAATGATAAGCTGTTCCTGTTTGTAAGACAAACAATCTTGGGAGTTTATAAAAGGAGAGGGATCTCCTGGATGAAGGAAATTAACTAACAGTGTTCTCAGTAGAAATAGACAAATTTACAACTGTGGAAGTCAAGAAAAGCTTATAATGTAGATGATTTGCAATACTGATAAGAATCTAAACTGCAACTACTTGGACAGAAGGATAGAAACAATAAGAATTATTCAAACCTTGGGTAAACAATTCTATTAAGTACTCATAGTCGAAGCTAATATTTCTGTTATAAATGTAAGCAATAGTAAGTTGGTGCTGTGGTCTGCAGAGGAAAAGTGATTAACAAAATAATCTGAAGAATGAGAATTACTCAGATGGCTATGCCATATGTCAGTTACTGAATGAAGGTTTATGAACATTCACAAGATTTTAGGAAAACATCAGCGTACTAAAAAGAGACCTTTAAATATGCAGATGCATATGCAGATAAATATGTGGATACAGATCTCATTTTCATTGAGCAATGGCATAAATCTTGCATTTTATTCATTGCAACTCATAAAGGAATAATCAAAAATGATCCACAGAAACATACATAAAACAATGTATCATATTTATTATTTATAGCTGCTGAGAAATATATTGATCACTAGCTAAATAGATAAGAAACAAATCTGCAGAGAAGAATGACAGAAACAGTGTCATCATAAAATGAACTCTGCAGAAGTTTCCTGTTTTTTAGAAATGAATCAAATATTTAAGAGATTTGATTTAGACCAAAACTGAAAGAGCATTGGATCATTGTAAGCTAGGCTGCTCCTGAGCAAGGTCTTCTCTTACCACACAAAGATTTTCTTTCTTACAGTGAAATAACATCTTAGCCCAATTCTTCTATACCTTCTTTATAAAATTTGTTGGAAACAGAGATTTAATTTTTGTTTGTTTCTATTGTCTCTATTATCAACACAATTTAACAATGCCATTTCCTTAATCTGAGGCTATGCTTTAAATTTTAATATTTTCAGTTATCTCTTTGATTTCTCACTATCAGTTTCCAACATTCACTTCAGAGTATGTTATATCCATTCACCACTGTCTCTACATTTTCAATTTTTATCTCATCTTCTTGTAGCCTAGGACCAAAGTTCTCAAATTCAATCTCCATAGCAATATTTGCTGTTAGAATTGCATTCCACCATTTAGTAATACTCACAAAGGGTTGATGTGGGTTTTTTCTTTTTATTCTTTTTTTTTATTTTCAACTTGGAGCCTAAAATTACCAGATAAATCCAGTGTGAGGATCATCTTATACAGAGGGGATACTAAACAAATAAATTTCTCTCAGCTAGTGGAAACTTAAAAATCAAGATTTAAAGTTAATTAAAAATTAAGATTTAGGTTTTGCAGCATATCTGTCATGTTTGTCCCTTCCCTCATCACATTAATGAAAAAAAAAATGGAAAAATTATAAAATAGAGGTAAGCAGAAGCATCAGCAGTTCAAGGAATATTTTAGCTGTTGATTTTATACATATTACTGGAATCTGGATTTTTTGATTATGTAAATAATTCTTCACAAGTGTTGTGGTTTAACCCTAGCCAGCCACTAGGACCCACATCACTGCTTGCTCACTCCCTAACAGCAGGATCAGGGAGAGAATCTGCAGCATAAAAAAAATTGTGAGTTTAGACAAAGTCAGTGTAATAGGGAAAGCAAAAGCCATACATGCAAATAAAACAAATCAAGGAATTAATCTGCTTCCCATATATCACCTGTCCTGTCTGTGTCTCCTCTAACACGTCATGGACCTCCAACTCCCTGGCCAGTGTGTCTGTATCAAAATCAGGAAAGGCCTTGGCTCTGTGGAAGCCCTGCTCAGTAATAACAAAAAAAATCTTTGTCTTCAATCCTGTGTTCAGCACAAATCCAAAACACAGCCTCATACCAGTCACTGCGAAGAAAACTGACTACTGCAGCCAAAACCATAACAAGGCAAACATCTGCCTACTTAGGAAAAACATGGCTGTGAGAAAAATATCCAGGCTGACAAAGGAGTTGGAAGCCCAAAACCTGTGGGGTGCTGATACCAAAGAATGGAAAGGGTGATGGTATCAGAGAGGTGAGATTTAACAACAAAAAACCACTCGCTAACAGCAATCTGAAACCTGCTGATTGACTTTTTAGTGAAGGTAGGGTTCACACAGTTTTGTCTGCACAAAATTGGATAATAAAACATGTCTCTAAAAAGGAAGGAAACTCAAGAGGACTAAGGGGACTATTAGCGTTCACAATTTCCTAGAAACTTTGCTGCTGAGTGATTCTACGTCATTGTCATTCTTGAAATTCAAGCTACAGGATTGTAGCTTGAATTAAATATCATGTCTGTCACGATCTAGGAATCTGTAAGTCTTGTTTTGTAGTGGTTTTCTGCAATCTGGAGCATTTGAAAATGTTCAATTAAAAAATAAAGGAACTTTCTTCTCTATTATTTATTTTTTCCCCTAATGTAAATTGTCGGGAAAAATCCATGACAGAACAAATTGTTTTAAGGCCATTAGATTTTTTTTCTTTTACTTTTTCATTAAAAAAACCAAAAATGCTTCCAAATTACAAAATCATTCCTTTAGGATATCTTCCTTAGTTCTTTGCTGAGAAAGTATATATTGTAGACAACAGGACAGCTTTTTATTTAAGCATGTAATTTATTTTCATCATATTTTCTTTACTGTTAGATTGTATTTTATTTGTTTGTTTTGAGATACTTTAGCTTTTAACTGCAGTCCTGTGCTATATGAAAAGCCTGTTCCCTATCCTCTTCCCCCAACTCATAATGAGATCACAGGTGAATATTCCTTGAGCTTCAAAAAGGAAATATTTTCTGTCTAAGGAACTAGTTTCTTCTGTTCATACATTGACATTGGTTGCTCTCCACTGGGCACAATTCAGGCCAAATCTCCATGCAAATAATTTTTTCAATGTGGGACAAAAATCACAGTGACCTTTTCCATTTTGAAAGGTTAATGAATGAATAGCATTGTCTCTTCAATGGTTGACTGTCAGGGAAACACATGGCAAACATGAGTTATGGTAGACATATTTGGCAAAATTTTATTTTTGGTTCTCTGGATCCCACATGTTGATCTTGGTCTGCTATCACTGAGATAGTCAAAGGAAAATACTCCATAAAAAATCATGCAATTGCTCCTTTATACTTCATTATAAGCTTAAAAATGTGCTTTATCCTGACTTCTAACTGTATTATTGCTGATTAATGGGTTGACTGTGGTCTTACCAGTAAGATCATGTAATATCTGGTGTAATGCCAAATGATAACTAGAAGGATTCATAACTCCTATTACCTTTCCATATGTGAATGTTCCCTGTTTAAGGGTTACAAGAACGCAGGACAATGGTGTCTAAAAAAAAATGTTCCCTTTTAGTTTTCTTACACCCAATTCCCTTGTTCTGATTATTGAAAGATTAATTACATCTATAAAGGAAAAGTATATCTGTGAGATGAAGATTTGACTTCCATTTATGATGACTCATAGAAATGTCTTTATGGATTTCTTAATTAATATTAATAGAGTAATTTCAATCTGAATAGTAGATGTTGCTTATGAAGAAATAGATTACTTTAACTGATTTTCAAGCGAAATAAACTGAAAATAATGCAATAATGTAATACAGCTATTTAGTATAAGCTGCTTTGGGAATACTGCCTTGCAAGTATTAATAAATGTAGTGCTAGGCATCACATTATGCAGTACATAAAACTGAGCAGGTACAGGCCAGCTTTCAAGATTTGGGCCCATAGAATCTTGCATTTTTATTCAGCAAGTAGTTTTCAGTTGAGCCTTTCCAGAGAAAAGAAATTTCTTTACCTGTTCAAATTAAAATCTGGAAAATCTGGAAAAAAACAATACATTGAAATTTGACCTTTTTAAGGGATGATGGCAAAAAGATAAAATGCCAAAACATTCAGTATACAGTGCAAGAAAAATGATAAGTCACAAAGCACAAATTACCTCAAGGATATTATTTATGATGTATCTATTTTGTCAGGGAATTGAACTCATGACCCAAGTTTTGGGGAGTGCTGGGCTTGCCTACTGAGTCACAGAAAAATCTCATTTACTGTCAGTAGTAGTCATTTTAAACTCAGCTGGGAAAGCTTTCAGACAAAGGGCCTTCACCTTGAAAGGGTGAAAGATTAAACTGAGGATACTATTAAATGGAAAAATCAATGACAACTAGTTAAATAAAAGGAGAAACTCTCAAATGAAGATAAATAATCAGCTGAATTTGTCCCTTGTGTGTCTCTGTTTCTTTCATTAGAGACACAAAAGGGCTAGGTTTGTCGCTGTATGCAGCAGAAAAAAGAAGGCAAGCAAATAAAAAAATGTACTGTATAATACAAAATGACAAGCAGGCACTTGGGGAAGTATTGAGGTTAAAACTTGCTTCATAATTGCAGATTTCTAAAAAATATCTCAATTATCACTATTTTAATCTGAAAAATATGAAGCAAGGGTTATACAGCAAGGGATATATGTTGTATCATAAGTTCTTGGAGTTTCAAGTCAAGGAAAATGAGAAACAAATCTTAATTTAGTTTTAAAAATCACAGAGGATCTGAAAAAATAAAGACCATTCTAATAGCAAACACAGTCAACTGAGTTCAAGGTTATTAGATGACAAGACCCGAAAGCTTTTATATATTTATTTATATAT
>VYXD01016265.1:598466-619181 GCA_013397195.1 Hylia prasina
AGATCACATATGTATATAAAATATATATTTAAAACTAAAAAATAAGCATATTCAAAAAAGAAAGGGAAAAGCAACAACTAGCAGGGTAAACTGCTTACAGTTGGCAGAAAGATTGAATAAGCCTATAATACACTTGTATCTCAAAATATATTATAGAATAAAATGGAATAAAGATCCAACTCTTTTTTATCTTCAAGCAATATTATGCTTCACAAATCCTTTAGTAGTCTCAGAGTCAAAAACTGTGAATAAATGTGATCTAGTCCATACATCATAGTGTGATTTTCAGAAAGCTTTTGATAAGGTTGTTTGCCACATTCGGAGAGGCATAAAACTATTGTGGGATAAGAATTATATCCTTTTATGCATTAATGATTCATTAAAATAGAGAAAAAATACAAGTAAGTGACAATTTTTCAGTTGAGGATAACATGGTGGAAATCCTTATCCTCAGGGACATGATTATGATACGTAAACTCTTCAGTATAGTCATAAAACATCAAAGAAAAGGTGGTGATTATTGAAGTAGTAAAATTTTAAAATGATAAATAATTACTGAAGATCATTAACTTTAGCTTTAGCTTTAGCTTTAGCAAACCGTGAAGAAACTAAGAAAGAATTCCATGGCACTATCTGGCAAAACAAATCTAGAAGAAAAGAAAATTCCTATCAGCTAACATAAAGTATTATACAGAAGAGAAAAAAACCCACCCTAATAGTTACTGTCAGTCAGAAAATCAAGGCTGAGGTGAGTAATTCTTAAAGGATTGCTTTTGAATGCTATTTAGCAGCCACACTGGCAAACAAAAAGCTGAGAATTGTTAGGAACAGAATAGGAAGCAAACCAGAAAATGTGATTAGGTTACCGTGTAAATGGATGGTGTGTTCATGTACTGCATGCATTTCAGTGTAAAATTCTAGTTGTCCAGTCTCAAAAGAGATATAGTGGAATTAGAAGGGACAGAAGAGGATGATGGGCTGAGAAGAGATTACTAGCCCTTCAGCTTAGAACACAACTGTGGATAGCAGTGTGAAGACACTGAGTTCTCTACTCTTCACAACATACAAACTGAAAATTATCCAGTGAAGTTTTCACATGGTGGTCTACAGTAAATGAAAGAATATTTTTTTCACAGTTTATTTAAGATATTAAGTTCCAGATGAAATATGTCAAAAGGCTCTTATGCAAAACTAATAAAAGAAATGTCCATCTCTGGCTCATCTTGATAAAAGATTCACAGAGTCCCTAAAGCATTGACAGCAGTGATTTTTTAGACCATCGCAGAGAAGGGTCAACATATACGTCTGCTGTGTCTTACACTTCAGGGCCCAGATCCCTTCAGTCTAACTCTAGGCTTTTGAGTTGGCTTAAGTGCCTTTAGATGTTCCTGTACAAGAAGGAAAAAGGAAAGTTTTGTACTGAATTCTGCAAGTTTGAAATTTCTTAGGTCATACCTTCACAATATAAAATAATTGGTGAATGTAACACCCTCATTCATAGGTGTTATGTTATGCCTACCTTCTCTATCAATATTTTGCTACTCATTTCATTCCCCTTAGTGGGGCAGATATCAGCTGAGCCCTACACAGACACACTTAGTTTAGGGTTAGAATTGAAATCAAGCTAATGATTTATGATTCATGATTCATCCTAAGAGAACCTTACCCTTTTTTTCTTTTTTCTTTTTTTTTTTTCCTCAAAAGTTGAAGCAATTCCACAGCATTGTTCACAATTCATCCCATGAAAGACTAGTGCCAGAGCAGGAGAGAGGAAAGGAAGTTAGTTACAGCACAGTCCTGGAAGGAGACAGATTGGAAATATCTTTGTTCAGTACTGTCATCCACTTCTTTACAGTATAAAACCATAGCCTCCAACACCTCAGCTGGATGGGATGAATCATTAATTCAAAGCTTTTCCAAAGTATTCACCATATTCAGATGTAGGATTCATTCAAGCTAGACTTCAAAAATGTCTGGTCTGACCCCCTATGGGTGTTCTCTTGTAAGTGTTTAACTGATAAAAATGAAGTTAAAGCGGTCTGTAATTATATTCTTGGAGTTGACTGTTCCTGTGATTTAATGGTTTTGATCTACAGATAACACATGGAAATGATACAATGCAGCACAGAAGTGTTATTCATATGGAAAAGACTAGACTGTGTCTCATTTGTAAGAGGTATCAGATATACCATTGCTAAAAGAACTATTGTTCTTTTGGTGAATGTAGACAGTCTAAGGTGTTGAATGAAAACCATGTCATGGTACAAGTCTCTGGAGTTAATTTTTCATTTAAAAAATTCATATTTGTTTTTGTTTCTAGATGGGTAGGGAGAAAATTACTCTCCAGACACACTTTGTGCTTTATGTGAAAATTTTATGCAAGATTTTTTTCTTATTTATGTCTACATTCTGTGAACACTGGGGATTTTTCAAGACCAGAGTTCTATTTATCTGAAAATTATAATAATCCAGATACCCAAATACCCAAGCATAAGCCATATGTAAATATGCCACTATATGAACTCGCCATTAAAGAGAATAGACCAATTATGAACAATTATCATTGTCAGTTCATAGTCAGTTATTATCAAAATTTATGAGAATTCCTTTTCTTTCAGAAAAAAATTCAGCTTTATTTTATTCCTTTTCAACATGATTCTTCCACTGCATTGTGTCACCTTATGTTTGGTTCCACTGCAGACTGATGTGATAATATCAGGCGAAAGGGAATGGCACATGATGAGCAAGAGAGGTGAAAGCCCTCTCTCATGTTGGGAACTACTTCTATTATTCCATACTGAAAAACTTTGGCTGATCATAATTGTCTGCTCGTTCTGACATCTCTATGAATTTAATATAAACATAGCAATATGTACATGAATTTTAATTCAAAGTTAAAATTCTCACTTAGATATTCATGGGAGATGTATTTTTCAAAGGCTGGTAATTATTCATGTCTGATTCACATAAAATAGTTTGAATTTTAGAATTTTGAACTCTTCTGGTTAATTTTTATACCACTTTCTGCTCTGCTATAAATTGATGAAGTAGTTTCCCTCCTTGTTTTCAAGACATGCATATTCTACAATGGATCTGATAGAGTTCGTTTGCCCCCAGTAGGATTTTACATTGGCAAACAAAAAGTGTTGGTAAGAGTATTAATCTCCTCCTAAAAGTTTAAAAATAAATTATATACATTCAGAAATCAGCCAATTTAAAAAGAGAACCGATTTTATAGCATGTTGATGTACTTAGACATTCAGATAAGCCTCCAGGATACTGGGCGCCTTCTTTATTTTATGCAGAAATTAAGCTTTCAAGACCTAATGAATTATTTAAATGTGCCCTTGCTAAAGGATACTTGACTATAGAGGTACTTCAAATTTTAAAAATGTTTTCATTTTTTGCTGTAAAGATTTCTAAGCATCTCACAAAGGTTTCTAGATTTCAGAAAAGAGGAGAAAGTATCTCATGAACTCCAAGGGAAAGCTGAAAACTCCCAATGGACATTGAACCAGATAGGTTTTATTAACCTGAAAGAAACAAACTATATTTTAGTACTGTCATACATTTTCATGGTAATTAAGAGGCATCTTTTAAGATTCTTGGAATATGAGCTAGAGCTGCAGTGGTTTTATGTTTGGCAGCAGTGCAAAATGTTTCATCTCTAGTACTGTGTTTACAAAGGTCACTACAAATGTTAACCTTCCTGACCTTTAAAAACACAGACCTTTGCCAAACACTAAGAAATGTTCAGTGACCAATTTATTCTTCAAGAATTTCAGTACACTGAATGTGTTCCAGCAAGGGTAGATTATCTAACAGTACACTAGCACAAATATGAAAGACAGTTGATCTGTAAGATTAGGACTTCTAGGGTAAAGAAACATATTGGCACATGATGCTGAATTCTTGGTTTAGAATTGAAATTATGGCATCACCGAAATCATGTAAACTTGGACAGTTATGTCTCCCTAGGATTTCAGTGACAGGGACAATGATGTAAAAGATAACCAGATAATAAATAGTTATTAAAACCAGACTTTTCTCCATGTATTGGCCCTGTGCTGTATCCTTTTCCATTCTTCTCACAGCAGAAACCATCCATGTACTGAAATCATAACACAAGCACTATACAGCAAAGCTGAATCAGAACACAAAGATGATTACTATTACTGGTCTCTCTATGCCAACTATCATGATGCTGAGCATCCACAGTCAGGAGGAAAGAGTATGTGGGTTGAGCAAATTCAAGACTCTTGCTCTCTTCAATATTTATTTTGTTTGTTGCTGTGTTTCTGGACTCTCTATTGGACTCAGCCACACATACACTTCCCCCATACTGCTCTGGCTAGCACAGATCCCCTTTGCATTGAGTTTTCTTTCCAACAGCTATGGTTACTCCCTGTACTTCTCCCTGAGCTTCAGGAAGCCATCTCTTCTCTGAACCATCTTCCAGTGTTGGGGTGTGTGGGTGTTCACAGTAGTAATTCAGTTACTGTGATAACTGTGATGTTACAGCTCCTTTTCATTGCCAATCGTTGCACAGCAAAGAATGCAAACACCAGCAAAGACCACAACTGAGAATGCAATGAGCTCTAGGTCTTTCTTCAGACCTAGAATGGCTTATATAGAACTGATTTCAAACAAATAGAAACAATTTTTGAAAAAGAAGCCAAACCATTGTAGTAATGTGTCTCAGGAGTGGAGCTGAAGCCTAGATCCTATTAAGCCTCTTCAGTGGAAAAGTTGCTTGGGGGAAATTCAGTCAAAGCAGTCACTCACACATCCACACACACTACAAGGCTAGCTGAGCGAGGAGAGGCAGAAGGGCCTTTGTATGATAAAGTTCCAGCAAGGTTTATTTCAAGCACTGAAGGGTATCAGTAACAAAAAGACCAGGGCATGTGCTGTGTACCAGCTTAAGTATGGGGTACAGCAGTCAATGACCTGATGGCACAGGGGGTACAAAGGGCAGACAGGGTCAGTGACCTATAGGGAAGATGAGGCTGGTCACTGGGGTCCCAAAACCAAAGGATAATCAGGGAAAATGAGACTGGAGTAGTGTTACAGAATGTCACAAGGCACTATGGGGAAGTCTTCTCTTTAGTCTAGATGGGGAGACTTTATGGTAAATATTTCCAAGGCCAGACCCTGGGTAATACCCTGAGTGGCTCCAGGAACTCCACAACCCATCTTTTTGTTCACTTTAATTTTACTGGTTTTCATCTTCCTGTTTTAGGGGGATTTGGGGGTTTTCAGTTTGGGTTTGGTTTTTTTTGTCTTTCATGTTTTAGGTTGACTAAGGATAGACCTACTGAAATGCAATAGAATTGTTTGTGCTTACAAAAGGATAAGGCTTCATTCATAAAAACCATTTCTTAATATAGTGAGGTGAGTAAAGTACCCAGAAAATGAAGGCTGGAACTTTAACCTATAGGAAGATGAGTAGTGTGGAAGACTGTATGCCTTTAGAGACAAATATCCTGTCAAAAAACAAAGTCATTGTGAAGCGTCTTTGGGTAATTAGAAGACTTTTAACTTGAAAATGTACTATGAGATTTTGTGATCTGTGATCTGCAGTGTTATATGATTTTAGTGTTACTGATCACAGACAGATTGCATCTCTAGTCAGAAAATATCTGTATGATCACATTGGGGAACAGATCTTCAATTTGCACAAATTGAGGACTTCATTTTTCTTAACTATGACTCTAGCCCAAAGGATAAGCCTTGATAAAAGAGCAAGTGGTCAGAAGCAAAAGCTGAACAGAAAAATGTAGGCTTTAAGGGATTACAAGAAGTTACAAGAAAGTACAAGAAAACTACAGGTACTCACCTGAAGGTTTCAAAACTATCCTGTGTAAGTTGCGGAAAGTCTGCAAATCATATTGCATTCAAAAACAGCTCAGTACACCTTTGATCATTTACACTGTACATTCAATACAGATGAATAATTTAAATGCTGAGCCTGTAAGAGATAGGTACAACATTCTGCAGTAATTTTTTCTTATACTGTCTTTAAGTAGTGCAAGAACACCCTTTTACCTCTACAGACATTTTGTGTAGGTAAAATCCCCAATAATTTTAGGCTAGCCACGCTCATCATGACTTGCTACAGTTTTAGCATTCCTCTATACCTGTAAACAAGCTGGACATATTTAGATCCCAGGTACCAGATGGCATTCACTGGAGACTGTTGAAAGAGATAGACAATGCAATTGTGATCATGATGTTTGCTGTGTATGGAGCACTCTGATATTTAAAAGAGGTCTGGCAATTGGAAATACTACTGTGTATCTACCTTAGAAATGGATGATAAGGAACTACAAGTTGATACATTTCCCTTCATCGCCTGGAAAGACCAAGCAGCCCATCCTCTTGGAAACCATTTCGAAGTTAATGAAGCATAAAAAGACAATCAGGAGTAACCATCAAGGATGGTTGACTGGCTGGGTGGATGAAGGATGAGTGATGGTCCCCAGGGGCTTTCAAACTACCTCACTCCATGCCATTATTTGAAAGCTGGATGTATGCCCTGGATGAGCCAACTGGTTTGTAAATTGAAAGCTGGCTGCACTGCCAGGCTCAAGCAGCCATAATCAAAAATTGGGTGTTCATCTGGTGACCTGGAAAGAATTCAGTACTTGAAGAATTAGAGCCAAGAACCACAATACTCAACATCTTTAAAGGTGGTCTGGGTGATCACACACAATACTTTTAGACAAAATTTGCAGGTGACTCGAATGAAAAGGTGTCTGACCCTTTAGTTCAGAGGGACCTTGATAAATTTGAGGATTAGCCTGAATGAAAACTAAGTTCAGTCCGAAAAAAACACCATACCTCTTGAGTCAAAATAACTGTTGCATCTGTTTATAGACTTTAAGTGTTTATAGACTTTAGTGATATCCTGACTCCATATGGGAAAATACACAATGTGCTCTACATATCTTCCCCATGCCTTCCCCATCCTAGGGTGATTTTGCTCTTACAGGAATCTTGTGTTTTAACAATATTTTCTGTATTTATCTGCAGTTTCAGAGATGAGATCTTGATGGCCAGGGTGCATATTTACCAGTGAAAATATATGCAGCTCTGGTGGTTTACTAATGTAACACTGAACAAAGAGGCTGATTGCTGCAATGTCTACTCTCTTATTGCTATACCTGTGCAGACCAGACATTTCTCTGCACCATAATAGCTTTTGCCTAGATTGCCTCGAAATAATATGGATAAGGCAACCAGCAAACACATTGAATATGGGTTATCATAACCTGTGGCAGTTGTCTTTCAACATCTCAGCCCATCTAGGTGAGGGCAGAAACTCTCAGAGAAAATATCCATTACAACAAGTACCCTTGTTCAATTGATTTCAGTGGCTTGGACAAGAAAAAGTGGTTTCTTTCTGGGCTGTGGATGCACATTACTGAGTCATATTGAGGTTCTTGTCAACCAACACCCTCAAGTCCTGCTCCTCGGCGCTGCTCTCAATCAATTCTTGGCCTGGTCCATATTTGTGCTTGGGATTGTTCTAAGGTGCAGGACTTGCACTTGACCTTGTTGATCTTGTCAGTGATGACCAACGGAAAGAAGGTGTTTGGTAACCCTGCCTTCCCGTGTCCTCTGTTACCAGGCCCTCTTAAGGAGAAGGCTTCAGGGAGACCTTAAGAGTGGCCTTTCAGTACCTCAAGAGAGCTTGTAGGAGAGATGGGGACAAACCTTTTAGTAGGGCCTGCTTTCAATAGCACAAGGAGTGATGGCTTTAAACTAAGGGAGGGTAGATTCAGAACAGATACAAGGAAGACATTTTTTACAATGGTGATGATGAGATACTGGAACAGGTTGCCCAGCGAGATGGTAAATATCCCGTCTCTGGAAACATTTAGGTTTAAGTTCGATGGGGCTCTGAGAACCTGATTTAGCTCATTCCAGAGGGTTGGACTAGATGGCCTTTAAAGGTCACTTTCAACCCAGACTATTCCATGATTCTATCGGTTTATGACTCCATGATTCTATAGTTCTTTTAATATAGAGATTTTTATCACTTTGGTTTTAGATCCTCTGTTTTGCTCTATTGTCTCCTCACCAAAGTGTATATATATATATATATTTACTAATTCTCAGTATTGAATAGATAACTCTTCTGAATCAATATTGACTTAAATGAAACTATTAAAAGTTGTTTGAATCCAAATGACAATTCCACCTCTCATAAACAAAGTTTTTATTTATAACTAGAATATCAAATACAGAGGTACAGAATTTACAGTTAATTGGTATTATATGCAACCAAGCAAAGCACTCTATTCTTCTCCTCCTAGCCCCCTCCAACAGAACAATTTGCACTTTACATTCAAGCCCTGGCCTCCTGCCAGAGGCTTATGGGCTCTTTTTCCAAATCCTGTTCATCTGTATTATATTACAGAAGTCTACTGGGTAAGCTTTGGCATAGGATATCAGCTGATTTTTAAATAGACCAAGTAATCTCCTTCTCCTTAACCTGTTTAGGATAAAACCTCAAGTTCTTATTCTCCAGCATAGCAACTGAATGATAATAAGGAAAGAGTCCAAAACTGGCTGTTGAAAATCTTCACTAAGAAAATGTTTATCATTTCTTTTGGTGTTTCGGGGTTTGGGTTTTTTGGTTGGTTAATGGGTTGGGGTTTTTTCTCTTCTTTTTCTAGTTAGGTTTTTAATTTTTGGTTTTAAAAGGTAGACGTTGGGTAACTTTTCATCTATATAATGCTCTGATTTGCTGGCTTGGGTAATTAAATTGCTGGGAAAAACCCCAGTCGCCCTAGAAATACCTCTCTCTGTGCAACATTTTCTGAATAAGAAATTGGTGGACTGTTTCTAATTCTGAAACTATGTTAATGAATTGCCTGTGATTCTTACAGACCAATGGACAAATCTTAAGAGAGATGTCTGGCTGTTACTCATGTGTGTGATCCCCACACAATATTTGCTACTACTGGATCTGTAGCTACATTTCCCCAATTTCCACTTAGATTTTCTATTTTTCCTCAAACACATTGAAACCAATTATTGTGGAGGAACTTCTCAAATTCTTCAGAGTTAATTATCTACAGTTAATTTCCTGATGGTGTCTGAACTTGTATCACAAGCATTCAATGCCAAATCACCATTTACAGTAGTGAAGCATAGCAGGAAACTCTTTCATTTAAAAGCTTCTTGAAAATAATACTCAGAATTCTTCAGAACACTGAGGGAATGCTAGCAGGATTTTCATTTCACCTCAGCCTAGGCAGACAAATTATTATTTATAATAATGATTTTAAAGCATCTACAAGATAAGATCCTGAGAGAGAAAAGCTTTTAGAAGCCAATTACTCTTACTTTTTGGATGAAGCAAAAACATAAGGGTCTCTGTTTTCCATGAGAAGGACTTTATATGACATGGCCATGGAATAGCTGCTGGAAATAGTTGACACACAAGGCATTGAAGGACCGAAAGATAAATAGAAAGAAAGAACTGAACTTCTGGGAAGTAAATCTCTTTAAGGAAAGCCTCAATTTTTCTGGGTATGTCACTCTATCCCACACTGATATTATGTTCAGTTTCACATGACTAAGATTAGGAAAACAAAGAAAAGAAAGACAGTAGAAGAAAACAATGATATATACATAAAAGTGAAGGAGAGTCGATGTCAAATTGTAAATTATTTCTGCTGGCATGAAAAGCAGTTTATAAGGTAAACCAAAATTATTCCAAGGAAAACAGAGATAACCCAGTTTGAAATCCTATTGTTAAAACAAATCTTAATCAATCACATGATTAATTCTACCTTCGCAGTGTGTCAGTTACAAATGACAACAACTGGAATCAATGGATTATAATTTGTCTTCTCTTTGAAGTTTCAAAGATTGGTGATAAACAAAATACCAAGGAAGCTAACAATTGTTGGGTAAAACATGATTAATATTCTGCTCCATGACGATTTTCTTTCTTTAAAGGAAGAGACATCATTTCAATCAAATCACAGTTTTGCCCTTCCAAGGGCAAAATAAATCACTAATATGTTCAGATGTTCAGAGAAATCTTTGAGCAAATTAATTCACATATAGAAATTTGAAACTTTAAATGCTGTGCTTTAGTAGTTGTAATAGATATTCCTGTTTGAACATATTTTCTATTAGGTATTTTATACAATATTTTGTAGTAGAATGCTTTGCAAATTAGTGTAACTGCATTAAGACCAATGGAAAACTGAATATGATAAACTAGGAAACTTGCTTAACTTCCCTATAATATGAAGAACTGAAAGGCTCAAATATTAATTTAGGTCTTACCTAAACACATGTGAAATATCTTTGTTAGTACATATGTGATAAACACTACTTGAAACTTTGATCTGTACATTGAATTGAATTTTCATTAATCAAGTATAATGTTCTTTATTAATGTTTATTAATATGTAATGCCACAGTATCTTTTGCAGCCCACATTTTTCTTTTTGTTTTCTTTTTAAATAATGAACTTTATAAATAGCAACTTCCATTATCTCCATTTTTTGCTCAGTTTCTTTTCCCACTTTTTTTTTTTTCTGTTTTGTTTTGTTTTGTTTTGTCTTGTTTTGTTTTATTTTTTTGGGGGGGGGCCTCTGATGTATTTCCAGAAAGGCTTTAACATTACTCAGTAAGGAACTCTGCTGACAACTATACTAAGTTTGACAAGAGTCTCTAGGGTCTACAGGTGATCCTTCAAAAATTTGTTTCTACAACCAGCCAGTAGATTTATTCAATTTATTGAAAATGTGAGACTTGCTGGGGACAAGAGAAGAGCCACATCAAAAGTTAATTTGAGCATTGTTGGAATAGGAGTACTCAGTGTTCAGTAACATTGAGTTACCCTTCTCTTTATCAGTTTTTCTAGAGACTAGCAGAGACAGTTATACATAATGTCATATTTTAAAGCTTTTATGTGAAGTCTGGATATATTTCTGGAAGATATTCCTCATCCAAGTACAAACTATCATGCTCCGCATAGTTTCATGAAATATATTAGACAACTGCAAAACTCCACCTGGCGTAACTGTCCAGGTCAAGGGTCCACCACCTCATTCAAAAATGAAGAAAATTAATAAAATTCTTCTAAAATTTTTTTCTGATTATTCATATGTATTATGCCCCCCAAATCACTGCTTAATTATAGAAATATTGCTTTATTTAAAAAGTTGAAGACAAAAATTATTTAGGAGGTGCATAGTAAGGCACTTGTCCTTTTAATGTCCAGGCTGGTACAGCCAGGCAGCTGTGTTCAGGAGGTGATTGTGAAAGCCAGCAAGTATGAGAGTATGCTAAAAAAATAAAATATAGAGAAAGGGAACACCCAAAATACTGTCTGATGCTTGTAGGAATGACTGTATGCTAGTTTTTGAAGACTAAAAGAGGGAGTGTCATGAAACATCTTTGGTAGTTTGATGTAGGGTATATAAAGGTATTTTCGTCAGAACTTAGCATCTGTGTAATCTACCTTATCTATCATTGTCGTAGTAGGTTCTAGGATTTTTCTCTCCTGTGAGCTTTATTGTCTAATAAGCATATCTATGGATCAAAGGTTTGGTTTTTAGTTGGGCTTTTCTTTCAAGTTCAACTGAAAATAAATATGCTGGAACATGATAACTCAAAAATGTTATATTCTTTTAATTCAGTAAAGTAGTTCACATCAATGTTTTTGGCTGCTGTATAAACTGTGAATAACCTACTAAACTATTTTAGGTTAATTTTTAACTTAAATGCTGAAAGTTATATAGATTAAGAGGCAGCAAAGACTTAAAAAAAATAAAAGTAACTTCATTGCAGAAAGTGCTGATGAAGCTAAACTATTATTAACAGAGTTTTGTTATGGAGCAGATTGATCCTACCAGGTCCAAATGTTCATAAAAATTAGACACTGCCTTTGCTCACCTGGTTCTGCAAACTATTTACTCTAGCTGCACTCTTTATACAACTCTATTAGAGAATAACAAAAGTAGTATTGGGGATGTTTTGTGTAGCTTGGCCTTTCAAGCCACCAACTCCTATGTAACCACAGCAATAATGCCATGTAAAGCCAGGATGAGCTATGGAACCATGCCTAGAAATGTCAGACTTGGTGTAAGAAGTAACAGAATGGTCATCAGAATATCAGAAATAACAGAATAAATACGAATGTAGCAAACAAAACTTGGACCAAGGTGGTGGTGGTGGCAAACTGAAAGGGCTATTTATTGGGATGGGATTGTGGCAGAGAAAAAGAAAGAGTTGGAGAAATTTTACAGTTTATAAAAAATTATTTGACCACAGCTGTCTGTGGTAACCTGTGGTTCAGCCATGAGCTTGAGCACCACAGTCTAGTAAGGAAAATAACCCACACCTGTTTTTCTGACAATATCAACCATGTTTTTGTAGTAGTTAATATCTATGAAATTAGGAGTATGCTTTCTTAATGCTAAAGCACTCAGTTCAATGGAATTAAACATCCTGGAGTAACACTGTCAGTGCCTGCTTCAAACCTAAGAGTATTTGCATATTTAAATTTTTAAAAAACCCAAACAACCAAAATGCAGTGTTTTCTTGTTTGCTAAAGTATGATGTTGCCAGTAGGTTTTGTCTGATATAGACAGCAGCTGCAAAGCAAAGTAGTTTGCTCACTGAATTTATGTAGTTAGGTAATAGCAAAATATTCCTGAGATAACTGCTCCAGATTCCTAAAGCTCCAGAGGCCACATTTTTTCCAGTAGTCTCTGTATGTCTGCATTGTTTTCTTTTTGTTTTTGATTTACCTCTGCTATGTACCTCGGATAATTGGAAATCATGGTTAAATCATGATTATTGAAAAGAAGATGAGTAACCATAACTGGTATTACAGACTTTTAGCAATGCATAGTTTGCCCTCTTGTTTCTTTTTCTCCTTTCCTAAACATTTTCTATTGCAATAAATGTATCCTCACCTGTGGTCTGTTTAAAAGAATTCAAGCTCAGCAGAACAGGCTGCCAACCAATCACTCAGTTTGGAAAGCAAAATGTTTTTGAATTTACTTTTTGAAACTGATAGTCTTAAGAAATGTAAAATAGGGTAGTATCTCAGAGTAATTCAGTGATTCACCTCACTGCCTCCGTAAATCAGAGTTTAACATTTGTAAAAACACAAACAGTAAAAACTGAAAGAAAAACACAAACAAAAAAAGAAAAAAGCCAAATGAAATTTTGTCAGCCTCTGATATTGGGGCATTTTGCCTTGGGCAGTTGTAAATTATATTTATATCGTATAGGCAGAAGCTCACTAAACCCAAAGTACAAAAAAAATTATTCTAGAGCAAATATTACCATTCTTTTACTTCACATAAATATTCCTCTCTATATAAAATACATAAATGAAGTGAAAACTGTAAGTTTTGAATATACTTATTGGTGGATTTAAGCTGTCAGAACAAAATTATTTTAAATGTAGGTCAAATTTGCTGAAGAACGTCATTCAAACAAAAAAAGAATCCATTCAATTAAAAAGCATAAATAAGCATGTCCAACTCAATTCTTGCATCAAAAACAGAGCTTCTGGAAACATTATTTTCTGACTGTTCTCTATATTTTTATTGCCTGAAGTTGGTATAAGTAAAGGAAAATGTTTTGGGTATAGGAACTCTCTCTTGTTCTTCTTCGCTGATGGTAGCTGAGTTCTACCAACACTGGGGAAAAAAACCCAAAAAACCAAAAAACCAAAAAAAAGAAAAAAAATCCCACAAGCCCACAAAAAAACCCCCAAAAAACCAAAACAACAACAACAAAAAAAGCACACAAAAAACCCCAAAAAAACAAAAACAAAAAAACCCAAAGGATTTTCTACTGAGACAAGCTTTTCCCTAAAAACGTATTACCTCAGCAAGTCCAGAGGTATCAGAGACGTAACTCATGAGATAAAAAAACACTGCCTGTGCTAACGCCATGGAAGTCATAAGGCTGACTGTGTGACCCACCAATCTTTGTTTCTCTCATCTCAGACTGAGACTGCATGGAAGTCATTCAAAACCTTTCCCCTTGCTCAGTGCATCATAGCAATTGAAAGCACTCGGCTTTTCCCTTGCAAATCCAGTTTGGGGCCTGAATTCTAAAGAATCAGTGGATTTTCTTTGTACCAACAACTCAAGTGTCTTTTTGAGGTCAGTGCATTTGCCTTCATTGACCTGGCAGCCATGTTTGAATCACTGGTGTGACGGTCTAGGAGCAAAACCAGTATTCAGTGAGGAAAAATTCTCTTCTAATGCTTGAAGGATGATATAATTTGTTGAATAAATAAAATCCCTGATCTGTAGATGAGGGCTGTGCTTGCTAACTGTGACAGGAGGGAAAAAAAAAAGAAGAGCTACTGGTTTCAGTTTCCCAAAATAAATACTGGTTTTTTTCTTTTATAGAAGCTGCAGGAAAAGAATAAAGGAGCTAAAGATCATAAGACAGGTCACAGAATACTCTGAGAGACCAGCTATTAAAAACAATTTTGTCTTTCCACAGTTTTTCCAGGTCATTTTCCCTTCACTCATTATAAGTAGTAACATTTACATGAAAATAGGATCTTGGTTTCTCAGGAGTTTGTCTGCTCTTTATAATTATTCTCTTGAATTCATAATACTGGTTTCTGTAGTAATTATGTTTTCCATAAGTTTTCAGTGGTTCTTTCAAGGTGAACATGATCTAGGCTGTAATCCAATAATAGCATTTCAATAGCATCATTAAGACCAAGTTTTACAAATATAGGATTCTAAAATGCTGTCTAAAGAGAAATGAGTCTATTCTTACGTCCACATGCAGACAGAAATAAGTTGATTTTTTTAATTGCTGATTTTGGCAACTCATTTGTGTCAGAAGCTTAGGACTCCTGAAAATCCCATTAGTTACCAATGTTTCTAAATCTAGATTTTTTTTTTTTAAAATAAATTGTGACTTACTTAAATAGAAGCTGTAACAAGGCTGCTCAAGTGTGAGTGAAAGAGCACAAGGGTACAAATTAATCCATTTAATCCAGAAATATAAAGGTCATTCCAACCTCATTTTGAAAGTACTGATCATCTTATTGTTACATGTTTGTAAAACTGAACACAAAATTTCAGCTAATCGATGTTTTGTAGTATAGTCTCACCGGGTTTTGGTGATTGTCTTTCCATTTCTTCCTGTACAGATAGACTCTATGACACTACTACCAACCAAGGAAAAGTTTATGGAGCATATAGGTAAGGCAGAATATTTGCTTCTTCAAAAGACTAATCTAAAGTTATTACATCATATACCTCTACCTTAATTACCCATGTCTAAATTAATTTTTAGTTTTTGTAAATTACTGGAAAAATAGCACAATGTGATAAACTTTTGGGTTTCAAATGCCTGTCTCTGTTGAAAGCAGTATACATTCAATGCATATGTAAACAACTTGTCAGATGTTAATGTTTCTCATTCAAATTCAGATTTACAGTAATCTTCACATGTAAGTAGAAATAAGACAAGAAAGACCAAAGCCCATCTGGAATTAAATCTGGCCAAGAATGTCAAGGACAACAAAAAAACCTTCCTCAAATACATCAGTAACAAGAGGAAAACTAAGGAAAATGTGGACCTGTTGTTAAATAAGCAGACCAGGCCAGAGAAACCCAGCTCTCTCAATCTGCCTCCAAAGAAGAAGTTCTCCAGCCCTCTGACCATTTTTGTGCCCCTCCCCAACTTGCTCCAACAGGTCCATGCTTTTATTGTGCTGAGGATACCAGAGCTGGAGACTGTACACCAGGTGAGATATTACCAGAGAAAAGCACAGGGGGAGAATTCTCCTGCTGTCTGCTGAGCACCCTCACTAAAGCCAGATCCCTCTCAGTGTGGCATGTCATCCCACAGCTTGTCACAGGTAAGAGTGATACTGTTCCCCTTTCCCTTCAAGTTTAGTTTAAAGGCCTATCAGTGAGCCAAGACCCTCCTCACCCTCTGAGTAAGATATGCCTCATTTCATGTAGACTCTTACATTACCACAAACCCAAAACTGTCATGGTGATGCAAGTCATGGAGTCATGCATTAATAGACTGAGTCTTATTCTATTTCTTCCATTATTGCTGCTTGCAGCTGGCAATATAAAGGCAAAATGCCCTTACCAACCATCTCAAGGCCTTGAAATCTCTTTGATTGCCCTTGGACTACACATTGCAGCTGCATGGCCACCCACTCAAGAAGAGTGTCCTGGGGTGACTTTATGATGTTTGTATCCTCAGCTGTCTGTTCTGCTCATGCTGGATATTGAGTTTTGTGTCTTTAAGGCTGGTTCCAAGAGTAAGGGGGGGAAAAGAAGTACACAGGTTTTTTTCAGACACAGTAGTCTCTCCTCCACGTATACAACTATAATTTGCCATTTTTTCTTCATGGATGGAGTTGTGATTTGGAAGCAATGCCATTCTAACCTTGGCAACACCTCTGGTGTAGAGGAACCATCATGTACAGCATTCATTGACTGGTCTTCCACATCCAGACACTCATATCTGTTGTACATGGGCACCTGAGAAAGCAAGTTGGGAAAGAAAGGCTTTGTCTGCTACCACAGGCATGAACTTGTCTCCATCTATTCCATTCCTTAGCTATTCTCTTGAACCTCGAGTGAGGAATAAACTAGAAAGGTTAAATTAGTGATGGAGGTTTCTCACAGGACAGAATCTCTACAAAGATTGCTTTTCACCTAATAGAGCCAGAAGGCTGGGTGGATGACTCATTCTCTACCAACAGACTTGTCAAACAGAAAATATAATTAAATGAGAACCATGAAGAGAAAAAAAAAATAGGAATAAGAGTTTAAGCATACTTTTTGCCCAGAAAAAGATGACTTTAAAAAAGAATCTTATTCTAGTCCTTGTAAGATTGATAAAATGCTTAAAAAGCATGCTTTTGGCCTTTAGCATTAAAAGGTCTGCTCCTGAATAAGAAACAAACAAACAAACAAACCACATTTCCTATAGCTTTAAGAATGGCACATTTATTCCAGTATTAAAGCAAATTATTTTTCTCAAACAAGGAACTTTTTCCTTCAACATCAAAACTGATTGAAAATAAACACCAATTTTTAGCTCTCACAATCTTATTTAACACCCTTTTTGTATGTGGAACGATAAAAAACAGTATGGCATCTTAGCAAATGTGCTGGGACATTTTAAAGCAAAATGCCATTTCTATTAAGAAATGTTTTTATAGGGGAGATAAAAAAGAAAAAAACCACAACGATAAAAACTCCAACCAGGTAGAGCAGATGAATGGACTGCTTTGCAAAATTCTTACAGTAGATCAGAAGGCTCAGAGTTGTACAAACCCTTTGATACACAGGATTTCCTGTGTATCCTGTGTATTCCTGTGATAGTGGGTAGATACAAGTGGTGTTACAAATTCATGACCAAAATACATCACATACAGTTAAACTTGTAGGTACGATAGGAATGAACTGCACAGAACTTTGTTGTAGCCCTCCTGTCTCTCCAGAGAATTACAGGGAGCTAAACCTTTTCTTCTTTATCAATATAAGAAATATCCTGTTATTTTATGACACGACTAAGTGATATGCACATAATTTCCAAATAGTTTTTCATTTTCCAACAACTGTGCAGTATAAGAAACTTTCTGAAACAGACAACTACAAAATTCCTTTTGTAATAAATGGGAGTCCTTTCTAAACTCATATTTTTATTTTCTTTTTTAAACAATGCTAATCTCTTCCATCTCTGCAATATGTTGTCATGCCACCCAGCTATCATGTTAATTTCTAATCTCTAGCTTAGAAAAACTTGTTTATAAAACAGTAAAGAGTTCTGAAGTGTTTTAGTGTTTAGTTCCAAGGAGTATGCTTTCCATATAGCATAAACTTTACCACCCACATAGACAGCTTCAACCTGGTCATATAACATATGCTTGTAGTTTGTTAGAAGTGGACAGATGTACTAATTCAGACATATAATTGCTCCTACAAAGGATCTCTGATGAAGTGGTATCAGCTATCAGTTGATGAGGTATCAAATCAGATGAGTGATGCTCATTCTCCACAGCAAGTAGTCCAGCATAATGATGTAAAATGCAATAACAGCTTGGGATTTCTATTCCCACTTCCAAGCTCAAATATCTTGAAGAAGTCATGGGTGTTTTCCATTATCAATGTTGCGTGCTAACTTTGCAAGCTAAATTAGGCACCATACATTTTGAAGGATTTGAGTACCAGAACTAACACCAATGAGAGGGCTGAAAACTTCATCTTTTCTGATTGTCAATCATCACTGTATTGATTAGAAGTCTGTGTTTTGACACATAAGTTTTGACATATGCTCATTTTGCAAATAATATGAAAGGTTACAAGGACTCTCCTGCAAACCATGTTTTCTTTAATCTTCAGGACTGCAAAAATGTGGAAGTCTCACTTCAGTTAGAAATATTTTCAGTTTTCACAAGGAATATTACTACTTCTGTTGTTTTATTTTCCACAATTTGGTTATCAAATGATTTTACTCTTACAAACATTTTTCCTAAAAAGCTGCAGCATCCCTTTTGACTGCAGCAGAACACTTAATTGGGCCTTTACCTTTCCCAGTTCAACTACACTTGATGCTCACCCTTATCCTATGAGATGTTTTAGTCAGTCAGAACAAGGTCTATCAGCATAATAAGCAGTGTCATCTATAGGAAAGATTATATCAAAAAGAACACAGTGTTTTTGTATTATATTGTCAGCTCAAGTATGGAACTTGCATTTGGACAATTAATTTCATTTTTCCTTCATTAAGTGTGGATAACCTTACAAGCAGCATCCAGTATGGCACAGTTACAGACCTAATACATTTATACCCTGCCTCATTTTTTCTGTGTGTACTACTTGGCACATGAAAGGCTTATGAAAAATTCAAATCTTTATGGCTCCACTGGGATAGGATAAACTGTCCTTTGATCAGATTTTCTCAAGTTAATTCTCTGTAAGACAATATTTCCCTACAAGATTGTATGGTTGGGGAGAACAGAATTGCCAGATAGCTTCTTCAGTGAAAACTAAAAACAAAAGTTTTCTGAGCAAAGATCTATACCCACAACAGTATTATATAAAATCTTGTTAGCCTTTTCCAGAGACCTGTGCAACCTTTCCAGCTTCACTCACTACTGGGCTCTGAGGACTGAGAGCCCTGGGTCTGGCTCCTTGCTTAAATGGTTATGCAATTTGCAGCCAGTTTAGCTGCACAGTTTCTCTTGACCCTTTAACAAGGTAGTCTGGTGAACTCAGCAGAGGATCACAAGCAGGGAACATAAATGAATAGTTGTTGATTATTCCTGGAGTTTTGGTAGAGGGCTATTTATCCCAAGCCATTTTTTTTTGCTTTTGTCTTTGCTTCCTAATAGCCTTCTTGACATTTTAATCAAACAAAGAGCATCCTAGTGATTAGGCTATGCATGAAACAACTCCATTTCTGCCTTTATTAAAATTACCAAATCTATTTATTCTTATAATTCACAGTATGTGAGCAAGGGGAGCAAAATATTCTCTGCTTATGGAAACATTTGGCAAACATTGACCCTGAAAGCCCTATTTTTATTGTGAAGAAAAAAATCACTAAAAACACAGTTGAGATATTTTTCTATAAGCCTATTTTTTTTAAGCTCTGATTAAATAACTTGAATAATTCAGACTAAACAAACAAAACTTTTACATATTTTGTAAAATACATTGATACACTTCAACTATACTCAATATTAATGCTTAAAAAATCCCAGTGTATCTGCTATTTAGTAATTTTTATTACTAAGAAGAGAGTTGTTAAACAAGTAGCCTATGAGAAAACACTAACAGGTGGAATGGAAAAAGAATCCACATGGGATAAATATCATATTCCCCAGCAACCTCCAGCAACCAGACAGCAAATTAGTTTATAAGTCTGGCCTTTCTCTTATATCATGATATTAAAATCTCCATATTTTGCTGCTTTAGTAGGCATTCTGTGGAGTTAGTATCCTGCTGGGGTCTGTGCTCATGTAAAGAAGGAACATAAAGAATTGAAATTCATGTGGAAATTTCCCATTGTCTCAGGTTTTAATGCCATGGCCTATCTGTATTGTACATTTTCCAAAGACTGCTGTATTTTATTACAGTATACAGGATTTAATATATAACATAATTTAAAAATAAAAAAAAAATTATCCAAAATTAGCAAGTATAAGGTACTAAATTTAATATCTTCTGTCCCTTTATAGGTATTCACAAAAATTTATAGAACCCCAAAATTTGTATAGAAGCATATTTATATTTAAAATTTTGAATATTATTTCACTAAATGAATTTTTTAATGTTTATAAAAAATCATTAATGTTAAATTAAGCAAGTTTACTAGCAAACATCCAAATAAAAATATATAGCACGCATCTCATGTAAAATGTGTCAAGCATGCCTCTGCAGACCCAATGGATATTTTTGAATAAAATGCAACAGAAGAATGGCTAATGCATTGCCAGAAATTTTTCTGCTATTACAGAGATGAACATAAGTGCATAGAAGATGTCTGTGCTATGGAGACAACAATTTGGACATACTGTTAGTCTGTAACTGGAAAAGGTATGTCTAGAGCAGGCTGGCTGGCTGGGCTGGAGATTGTCCATGCGAGCTTTGTGCAGTGGCTGTACAAATCCATGCTTCATTCTAACTCTCCTGCTACTGCTTCATTCTAACTCTCCTG